>BLKR01006462.1:0-56915 GCA_011170035.1 Teleogryllus occipitalis
TTTTGTACAAAATTCGTTTGAACGCGACAATCTACTAGAGACTGTATTCACTTTATTTATTGTAGAATTTAACTTTTAATATTCACTCAATCTCTTCATTTGAAATATCTGTACTTTTTTTCTTTTCAAATTCTTCTCCTGTTTTTAAATGGAGTCGACTTCACGTTTATTTAATTTTAAATAGGGGGATTCGTCCAACACAATTACAAAATAACGAAAAGGATTACTAATGGTATTTGAAGTAATGTTTTTTATATTACCCAGGAAAACATTAGAAGGTGATTGTGGTATCCGTAATAGTTGCCGTAGACTAACAGCTATTACTCAATATTTACCGCTTCAAAAACGTATTTTTTTTCTTCTCAGAGTCCAAGTGTATTATTGTCGTCGTAATATCTGTACCTTGAAATATATTGCTCGGTAAAGCTATTAAGAGTCAACGTCCATGTTACTGAATGTGTTTGTTTTTTGTTGAGTTTTGAACAAAAACGGTTTCTTGTACTTCCGTCTTTTGTGATTTGTATATTCCATGCGGTGAATCGAAGCGCGTAATAACTAAAGCTGTGTTCTGCTGTGTGTCGCAGGGCGGCTGGCAGTGATCGTGGTGGGGGTGGTGACTCTGGTGCTGGGCATCGTGCTCACCTGTGTGCCCTGGCTGGACTACATAATCTTCAAGGTGAGTGCGGCGCTCTCAGCTCTCCCAAGCAAACAGCTTCCCTCTCCGAAGTCAGTCCCTCTGTTATGAAGGACCAAGTGTGTTACCACATCGATGAAATAACGTTGGGAAAGATAAGTGTTCTGAAGAATCGTAAAAATTAACACTAATGACAGCAGTTCCAGTTGCATTTTTAATATATCAGCAGTTATTTTGCAGTGTAATTCAATCAGACAATATGCAACTAATTGTAGTTTTACCTACGTCGAATGATAGCCACACATTACACGCTAACATTAATTAGCATTGGATTTGAAATGGACATAATAAATGTGAATCCATTATTGAATGATAAATAACTTCCAGTTTTCAACGATCCATATTTTATTCTCGAATAATTCAGTTTCTATTTAATATTCAATTTCCATTTTAATACAAAATAAACAACGTGCTTTTAATTTAATCTTCTCATTTACATCCCAGCCCTTTACAGAGTTATCGGCTAACGCGATTGTTAAGCAAACAAACTATTCTAACCAAACTAACCCATTCAACGCGCTATGCACGGCAAATGTAAAAATAGTTGCATCGAACCACAAAATAATTATTATATTTATCGTTATTTAAAAATTGAAAAAATATAGGTTCTTTGTATAAAAGTAGGATCAAATCGTTAAAATTTTCATAGATAGAATGCTACAAATGGAGAGGGAAGACGTGTAATAAAATGGTTTGAAACTAATCACAATATTAAGCGAAAGAACACGTACAAAGTCTAATAAAATTCTCACGAACCTTTCCGCACTTGTTCTTACAAATGAAGTGCACTTCATTAATAAAAGAAACAGTAGTTCAGTAGTTAAGAATATCAATGAGCGAGGTTTTCGCACCTTTGAAAAGGCCCTTTCAATTTCCATTTCTTTTCGTGAATTGTAGCCCGGGTCCATTTGAAGCCTGATGCTTTCATTAGCGTTGCTCAAGCCGCATCGTGTGGGCGTTATTCGAAATCAGCGTCCTTCAGAGAGAAAATCTGTTGCGGAGTCGCGCAAATACTCAACGGCGCAGCTCTGAGAGCGCTCAAGCTGTTTGCACACGCTCAGCACCGAAAGGCAACCTCACAACCGCCCTACACCGCCCCCCTTGCCGCCTTGCTCTCGCTTCCGGCTCCGCCAGCAACGACGCATCCACTCAGCCATCACCATCACCAACGCCGACACGCTCGCCGACACGCTCGCCGACACGCTCGCCGACACGCTCGCCGACACGCTCGCCGACACGCACGTCGACACGCTCGTCGACACTCTCGTCGACACGCTCGTCGACACGCTCGTCGACACGCCCCCCGCCACGCTCGTCGACGCGCGTTCCGATGCACCTATCGTGGCACTTGCCGCCACGCTCGCTCTCACGTTCAACTGCCACGCTCGTCGCCACGCTCGCCGCCGCGCTCGCCACCACGCTCGCCGCCACGCTCGCCGCCACGCTCGCCGCCACGCTCGCCGCCACGCTCGCCGCCACGCTCGCCGCCACGCTCGCCGCCACGCTCGCCGCCTCGTTCGCCATCACGCTCGCCACCACGCCTCCCACCACGCTCGCCGTCGCGCGTTCCGACGCACTTATCGTGGCACTCACCACCATGCTTGCCGCCATGCTCGCTCTCACGTTGAACTGCCACGCTCGCCGACCTGCTCGCTTCCACGCTCACCGCCAGCATAATCTGCCGCATTCTTGACCGCGGTGTTCCCTCTCTTGTCGCCCCCAGCGTTGTCAGGATCTGCGCGCCGCCGCTATTACGCTCGTATCTTCTCTCGCCGCTCGCCGCTCTAGAATCGCTGCCGTGCCTCGTGCCGCGCTAGAATCGCTGGCGCTCAGCCCGCCAGACGTAACCGCTCGCCCCGAGTTGGAATCAGACGGCATGCGGCCGCATATTTGAAGTGGAGGGCCCTCATATGGCAGGTTCGGCCCTCTGTTTTAGCGCTTCGGATCTGATCAAGGAAATGAACCCCGCGCGGCAGACGGACGGGCGTTAATGTGCTTGGGCCTTCTCATCATAAGCACCGGCGCCGCAAGCCACTTTCACGCTGTCCTATTTACTTAACGATTGAAGCATTCGCTCCGACGCGACGCACAGAAAAGAAAGTTGAAACAATTTATTTTGAAGCCTCGATTTTAAAAAAATTGCTTCTGGTTTTTGTGCATTTCGTTCACCCCTACCCCTACGGGTGGGGTGTAGTACGCTGTGTCCAGATGCCAGGTTTCCAATCTCATAATAATAATAATATAATAATAATAATAATAATAATAATAATAATAATAATAATAATAATAATAATAATAACAATAATAATAATAATAATAATAATAATAATATTAATAATAATAATATTAACAATAACAATAACAAGAAGAAGAAGAAGAAGAAGAGATGTAGTTCACGGGATTGGTCAATTATGAACAATGATGGAAATTAATAATTGTTTCATTGTGTCCCGCGAAGTACATCCCTTATTTCATCAATTGTCGAGAATTCTAAAATGAACAATAATAACAATAACAATAATAACTATAGCAATAATACATTTCTGTTATTACCTCCATTTGCCTTTCTAAACAGCTAATTTCAAGCGATAGATACGGTTCTCCCATTGATGCAATTACGAATATTATGCCATTCAATCCAACAATGTAATTGGTTTTGATAATAACAAAATAACACTTTGTCTTGTCGCTACTGATAATAATTGTCTTCGAGCTTATAGATATCCAAAATATCGTTTTGAATTTTGGCATAGTGTACAAAAGATAAAAGAAAAATAGATCTTACAAGACGTGAAAAGATATTTTTGGATACTATTTTATACTGAAGTAATTCATATTTACTATTTATTCAATTGTATTCATAAAATCTTCGTCCCCTGCGAGTACTACAGGCAACTCGCCAAGAATTGCTATGGCTCTATAAAGAACGTAGTAAAACCCTTTTAACAATCGATTTATCTCTTAATGCTGATAACGGTGATTTTGAGTAGCGGTACAGTAGTTTCGAAGTCAATATCACCGTCACACGAATTCCGCGGCATCAATAGTCGCCAACCGACAGCGCGATCTTGAAGTGTCGGAAATCCCCCCCCTCCCGCGCGCGCAGAGGCCAACAGGTGTCGCCCGTTGAGAGGCGGGCGCAGCGTGGGCGGTGCGGAAACGCTGGCTCACTCGATGAGTCGCAAGGACGGACGCAGGAAGGAGCGGGGTCAATGTCTCGGGCGTGAACAGAGAAATGTCCGCCCGCCCACGCTGCTCCTCCGGAGGCTGACGAGGGCAACCGCTTGCAGCAGCAACAACCTATAAGCCTCCACGCTTGAATATCGTCAAATAAATGAAGCGTCTGGAAGCAAACGGTGGTAATTCCAAGCTAAAAAGTGTAGTGAATATATAGGTTACTAGCGTATCCTTACGAAACACTCGCATGTTAAACCCCACCCTCTTCCCTATTTTTCCATCTCCATATTATTCCTGTAATACATCTTATTTTTCCAAGACCCTGTTATCCTCCGTCGCGTGTTCTATATTTCTCCTTGTGATTGATAACAATAAAATGCACCCTTGTCATTACAAACTATTCCCATTTAACGTTACTACCGAGCAGGAAGGTACACCCGTATAATTCCATCGTGTAGAGTATCCAGTAATTAGTTTAATTTCACATGCAGATGCAGATTCTACAGGATCTGAACAGGTGGGGAAGAATCGAGAAACGTTGAACCAGCAAAAAATGTAACATAATGTTCAAGGAGATCTTATTCTGTAGATTAGGGTGTAAGGAACGGGTTCTTTGAGGCCCCATAGCCTCAAAAGTTTAGTTTTTAAGACCACAAAACGTTTCGTTTAGGAGTTATTTAACGATATAGAGTAAAAAAAAATACGACCTAGTTTTGCGGGTTGCATTTGACATGAATATTTAAATACTTCTTTATCCTTCATATTTTCATAATCACTGTGCAATTCGTCACGTCTCCATGAAATTCTCTTTCTTTAGAGACCTCATTTAAAAACATTGGTTGCATGTGAGAAACGCAAAAGGTATTATACTACTGGAATAATATAGGAAACGATTCAAAATTTCGATTTAAGAACGATAATGTTTTAGTTGGATCCTGGTGAATATTGCGCACTTTAAAAATCATTGGTTGAAAACAAGAGAGCTACAAATTAAAAAACGTCCCAGCTGGCTCATGGCATCAACTGATGTCACTGCAGTACCTCTGGCAGGGAAGTTCTAGTATTAGAGTCCCGGCGGAGGCGGATTTTCGACATTACCTAGATTGGTCCGGTCCAGCCGCTGCCTGGAGGAGTATTCTAGCGGCCGGCCGCCCTGATCGGTAGTTTTCCGTGATTTCTTCGATCAACATCAGGTTAATACCGGCGCAGTACCCTAACAAACTGCGATAACTGGCATGGTAGCGTAATGTGGGTTGCAGATTGCGTGTGCACCTGACGACTTCTTTATTGCATAATCTATATTTTTCCTCTTAAATATGTGTGATACACACTTGGGGTTATTTCTCATTCAAACAGTTGTACATTTATGGGACTTCGTAGAAATAGTGTCTTGTAAAACGTAAAAGACCGTGAAATTTCTTAGTGTATTGTGTAGAGAAGGGAACTTACTTTTAACAAATCAATTAAAAATAATTGTGACTGCTGATTGGTTCTCTAATTATCTTATGATGCTGACTATTTATCTTCTTTTTGTTGTGCATTTGCCATTGACCCCCGAATTTAATCTTGAAATTTAATATTTTTGTAAATAAGTATTTGGCAAAAAAAATAACAGAATGGAATGGATTAAAATACCAGAACACACACTAATAAAGTAGACGCTGGCTGTATTTTTGTGCTCATTGTCATGAACTCGAGAGCAAGGTGATGGAAAAATAAATTTGCAGACAAATGCGGAAGCGAAGGTGACAAATGCAGTAGGCGGCCTACCTACACATGAGACCATTGTCACGAAGGCTTTCGCATTCAGTATAAACGGAGGTTTTGGTGCCCCGAGAGCCGCTATTATCTATTCTAGTCAAAGTTGCCAAGTTTTCACCGTCACGCTGCACACTCGACAGAGTGAATACGATTTCGTAGCAGCATTCGCTTTGAAGAAGGCAGCAGGACGACGACCGAAACGTTTGCAATACTGTGGAGGACGTGGTCACTGAAGAACCCAATGTGGTTCACTCCATAATTTCCTCCACATTGTCCACAGTCAAACATTTATTTTGAGATTGTTTTCAATCACAATATTAAGTAATATTGCCAAGAATGGATATTGAGAAGTTCTCTTTACCAAAGAGAATAGGGCGACAGTCTTTATTCTACCTGTTCAAACACAGACGTTTTTTTTAATACAAGCCTGAATATGAGTTATAATAGTATTTTCTTCTAATAAAAGGAAGTTAAGTAGACGTCAGTGGAGTGAATTTTGCCCATTACCTACACTGAAAGTCAAAAGAGAGATAAGAAACCATGTGGAATCCATCCTCGTGCATTGAGAGATTTATGCAGGATTTGTAGCATATGGTCAAGTAAAGTTATTATCTATGATGATCTAGTCATGTAGAATTATTATTATCATTATTATTATTGTTATTATTATTCGTTTATGTAGGACAAGGTTGTTAGCTAATGTACAAAAACTTAAAGAGTAATGTAAAATACATGAACGTAATTACTGTTTTGCCACCCTGTTCTAATAAATCTACTTCAGAAGTAATAAATATCTCTCTAAAAGTTCTATATCATCAAATCATCTGTTACGGCATTATTTTCAGTCATAATCGCATACGATGCTGTACCGAAAAATGGCAACCCGCTGATTCGAAGTGAATTGTGTCGCAAGGTTGTTCGCATTCTCCAATGAAAGTGAGCGTCAGTTGGAAAAGATCTAAGCCACGAATTAATTCCTGAATTAAATTTATTACCTCTCCCAGATAAGTGGCGCGATTACTCCCTTGTTTTGTGACGCAAATTCTTGCCTGGCAGCGCGCGGCGAGGCTGGTCAGCGGCGAGATTTATTGTGGTGGTTTGCGGCCGTGCGAAGGGCGTGGTCTGGTCGCGCGGCCGGTGCGGCCTTCGCCTCCCGAACCTTCCTCCACGCAGCGCTGGCGGCGCCAGCGACTCTAAGATGGGTTATGCGTGCGGCGACCAAGGAAACTGACACGTCTCGAAGAAGGTCATTTTGTAGGATAACGATTCATTGATTACTAGTGATTCAGGACGTGTCAACCGCTAAGGCCATTAGTCACGTAAGTGTAGTGTGTGTGTGTTTTACCCAGGAGGTAGCGGTGATTTTGCCCCGCTGGATGGTGAGATCCGACGCCGACATACAGACATCAGTGGATTTCTCCATCCAGGTATCTCCCATCAGCGGGTCACCGTCCCAGTCGGGCCAAGTTCTAAGCTGCAGACCGGTCTCCCGGCATGTGTGGTAGTGTAGTGTTTGTAAGTATAAAAGTGGTAAGGGGTGAGAATAGGAGAAGAAATGGAAGGAAACGATCGCGCGCGGTCCGTGGCCCGTTTGATAGCATACTGCTCCGGCATTCACCTGGTATTAATCGGAGAAACAACGGAAAATACCAATCAGATCAGCCGCGCTCTAGAATTCTCCATACAGCGATCGTACTCGTCCTGGCTTTCTAGTTAGTGTCGAAAATTCTATTACCTCAAACCTAGAACCTCCCGATCAGAGGCACTGCAGTGACTCAGTTGATGCCTGAGCCACCTCTCCCGGTTTCCGCAAACGAGTGGAGGCGGCACCAGTGACACTAAGATGCGATACGCATACGGTGACAAAGGAAAGTGACAGAGAAAAAAGGCCATTTGAAGAATACATGTTTTATTCTGAGTGGAATTGTTTATTTCGCGCTGACAGATAAAGCACTATACTAGTATAATCGCGTGTAACAAGAGTTCTGAACCGCTGTCTGGAGGAGAATTGTAGCGGCCGGCCGATCTGATTGGTAGTTTTCCTTGGTTTCTCCGATCAAAACCAGGTGAATGTTGGAGCAGTACCCTATGAAACGGGCCACGGACCGCCCGCGATCATTCCTTCCTCTTCTTGTCCTCAGTCCATCCTTACACACAGGTGTATTCACATGCACTACACTACCTACCACATGCATAGGGAGCTTAGCGTTTGTCCCGGCTGAGGCGGTGCCCTTGCGGTGGAAGATACCTGTATTGGGGAAAACCTCAGCAAGCCGACGTAGATCGGCGCTGGCTCTCGTCAGCCAGCGAGGGAAGATCACCGCCACCTTCCATAATAAAAACCTGTGCGACATTTACGGGACTGCTGACCTTAGCAGTTGACGCGCATGACACGCTACTGACCTTAGCGATTAATCAACAAGAGTCCTGAATTATATTGCTGTACAATTGTGCCTCATCGATCATACCATACTTCATCGATTGATCGAATTGCCAAGAATACATGTCGGCAAGTAAAACCGTTCGCTGCGACTCGCAGATTTCGAATAAACGCAAAAGGGGCAATTGGATGCATTGCAATATATCGCGGGCTGTCACTTCTACGAAGTCCACGAAAGCACAATATCCATTGGAACCGTACAGTACGGTCTATGCTGTGCGGTGGGACACGTTTGAAAAAATTGCATGTGTGTATTGATCAGAATTTTTTCGAGCAACTAGGGAATTATATTTTGTTACAGCGATGGCTGTATCGGACTAATTCCTGTCTGCGTTGCAACATTTAAGTACTTAAATATGTCTGCCACTCATTAATTGTACTTTCGCCCTATATACCAGTGTTTTGATATCGACACTGCAATAGTATTACTTCACAAGTATTGCTTCCAAGTCATTAAATTTGTAAAAATAAACACCCAACGTTTTTGCATTGGAAATACTTATGTCACCACCCACCCCTCCTTGTCATCTTAGCCATTGTTTTAATAAGTAATTAATATGGATGGGTTACAATGGCATTAACAAAAGGGTAGCCCAAATATCTCACGTAGTTTTAGGCGAATTCTTCATTTTTTATTATTTTTGTGGGATGAAACCCCGGTCAGCAATTAGGTGTAACGGGAAGGCCCGCATCAGGTGTCATTCATGTAGATGAAGCTGAAGGAGCTTCTAGGGGTTTCACATTGTTCACAGTCTCTTGATTGCGAGTGAAAAGGGCAATTCTACAAGGTTTAGATAGAAATAGAACCAAACATGATATTGCAGGAAGAGAATGAAAGTTTGTGACATGCAAAGTCTTGCGCTAGACTGGTCTCGTCTGGCGATAGAGTGGATCGTGTGACAGAAATTTTTCCAGTGCACTTCTTGGAAGTTCTGCAATCGAGCAGATCCCAAGGCCACGGACGTGGGAAATTATTTCAGCAAACGACCCTCCACGATTAAGGCGGCTGAGAAAACAAAGAAAGTATGCAATCTCCCTGCAACAAAATGTGAATTGTCAACAGACATGCTACGTGCGTGGATTGAAGGCGGATATGCACCAGCAGTTGATTCTATAACTTTCGTTTATTGTGACTCTCCTTCATTGAGAATTACCTTTTGCCTCGTTTACAAAAGAATTCACGAAATTTCTCTTTTTAACACAGTTTTCTGAAGATATATATGTAATCTTTGCGTATTAGTGCTATTAATGAATAATATACAGGTATTACAGACCAGGCGGAGAAAACACTGCCTACATGTTCCATACATCATTTTATGTCTTTCCACTTTTTTAAGAAACCTGGTTACGACGAAATAGCTAATAACACTAGGGAATAAAAAAAACGTTTCATACCTCCAGGATGAAAATAGGTGATCTCAAAGGAAACAATCATGCTGATTTTGAAAATCATTATAAAAAGTTTCTATCACGAAAGATTCAAAATATATAAACATATATAGTATTTGAAATATACAAAATCCCATATTAATATCCGCATTGTCACTCCGGTTATATTACTACAAAATTTTAAAAGCATGCTTCATATAAGGTAAAAACAAGTTAAAAATTTAATACGCACATTCGTCCAATAATATGAAGACATTAAAATGGTTTGTTGGTATTCTCCACAACATTTATAGAGGTAATGAGAATGATTTGAGTTTTCCACACAACTACAACCTAAGATTGTTGTGCAATTGACACAACACTGGCGAGCTGCCCAGGGTTTGTCCTGATCACAAATGCGACACCCAAGTATAAAGAAAACGCAAGTTTTGTAATTTCATATATTTTTGTTCTTTTGAAGGTTGGGTGTAAATCTTCCACAAGCGTAACAGAAGTTATCTGATTGTTTCGCACACTATCGATTTGCATTTTATCGAACGATTCAATTCTACAGATTATGTGGTGAATTTCACTTTATAAAAATCTAAGAATTGTACTGTATTAATGTATTTGAGACGCATGCAAAACAGACTTGAACTTCATGCGCACTATGGGTACTGTTCCGCATGACACTGACTCAGGACCTGCCACCTCAACAGTTGGATACTTGTTTACTGATGAGAATGTAAGGAGCTAAAATAATTCCTTTCGATGACGATGAGCAGTAGGAAATATTAAAGTGCACGTGACTTGTTTCCAAAACATCCACTAAGACCACTAAGATCTACTCGTAAATGACGCGACTTCCAGATCCAAGAATAAATACTGCAATCGTCGAATACAGAAGGTAAAAATACCCGCAAACCTAATTTTCTTGCTTTCTCATGAAAGTGGCATAGCTGAACTGAACAAATATTTTATTTTTAAATAGATTTTATGCGTGTTGATTCTACATACCTTAAAGGTGCAATTTAATTGTATTTCTATTAATAGCCAAATTCAATATGTTACGGTATAAAGATACGATATATTTCAAAACGGTGACGTGATATGACGTTTTATTGTAATATTCGTAAACTACGTAAAAAATTGAGTTTGTTGCGCACTCTACCTTCTGGAGTTAACAATCGTGTTCCCTAGTGTTAGTTCTTGTACCATGCTGAATTATCATTCGAACCGATTTTTCTGCGGTCTTTATGCCCACATGCTTTCAAGTTCGAATATCGCGCGGTTGTCGCCCATGCGCTGTCTCCATATCGCGTGTCATAGCAATCACTCGAATACCTTTGCGTAGATAATGAGGAAACATTAAGTTCACACACTGCAATCACGCAAGTTATCGTATTGATGTAAACGTAGAAGCCTATGACATGTTTGGAAAAAATCGAAACTGTAAGGTGCTAATGCGTTTATTTCAAATTGCAATGCCTTTGCGTTCTTTTTATTCAGCTAACATTGCTCCGCAGAGAGTTGGATACAAATCCTACCGAAAAATGTTCAAATACAATTATTCAACTAAGCTTTTTAATAAGACGGGCACACAGCCACACACAGGACGAACGTTCCTCGCCCCCGCATTTCGACACTTCCGTTCCTTGCACTAAACACTCCTCAGTGTTAACTGGCTTGCAATGTCTCCTGATTTAACATCCTTGGATATTTTTTCTGTCGTCAACAGTTGGTGCAGTCAGGCTTCTTTTCCGAGTCTTTTCACTAATAAAATGTCCCTAGTAAAGGCTACCGACCTATAGTTAGGTATTCTGACGGTAGGGCTGCCACCTGTAAGCCTCCAGGATTGCACTAAAAAATTTAAAAGTTTATAAATTTTAAAAGTATGTTGAATAGCACCCTAATGAGATTTTACAATGTGATATCTCAACGCATAGTCTACTTCACATATGAAACTGGACACTGAGGAAAAATGACGAAAGCAGATTTTTTTAAGAGCTCTACTGGGTCTAACCTTGAGGGACAGAGTTCCAAACGAATACAAGGTCATGGTTAAATATTGACAATGTAGTAAATGAGATAATAATATACCGACAGAAATGATTCCAGTATGTAAACAGGATGAAACCAAATAAATTATCAAAGATAGCTCTCTCATACAAACCCAAGAGCTACAGAGATGAAGAAGAAGAAGAAGGATTTTTTTTCTCTGGAGCTACTCACACCAATACTAATAAGTGAAATATAATGTACACGACGTATACACACCTTGGAGAATATTTACCGCCACTTATATTCTCATTGCTGTTTAAAAAGAAATGTACAGAGGTGTCGTCAAATAATATTATTAATCTTGGAAGACATACTTTCTATGTGGTCAAGAAATAAGATGAACATTTCTTTCTTTTTGATGATAAAACACGTATTAGAAAGGATAAATAATTTGTGAAAGGTGATTTTTGTTTCGTGTCAAGTTTTATGAACTGGAATAACGTATTTGTAAGATTTAACAACATATGTGAAATTTCCTCTCCTCCTCTTAGTTTTGAATGCAATATTAAAATAAGTGTCCGTATTGCAGAAGAGAAAATGAGATAAAAATACTATTTTATCCATTCGTTCAAGACGCTTGAATAAAATATAATGTTTGAGAACAGATATTAACATCGGTTTACTAGTTAAGGCTTACACCAATGCCCCTACTATCAGCCAGTTTGACACCATGGAGATTACCCCAGCCTCCCACAGCTTCACGCCGCAATGAACCTTACGTCCTTTGCGTCCTGCGCCCACTTGTCGATGCAGTCCATTCCCACATGTCTCATTTGAAACCCCGAGGACGGATAGCTAGCTAGATAGATTGATTGTTAGTGATTCCGTGCGTCAACGACAGAGGTCATTAGTCCCGTAAGTGTAGGGCATGTTTTCATCGGGAGATGGCGGTGATCTTCCCCCACTGTATGGCGAGATCCGGCGCCGATCTACCATCGTCTAGCGGGGTTTTCCTCAACCAGTTATCTCCCACCAGCGGGGCACCACCCCAACCGGCAAAAGTTCTTAGTCCCCGACTGGTCTCGCGGCATGTGTGGTGGTGTAGTGCATGATAGTGTAAGTCGTGTGTGGGGGGGTGAGGATAGAACCAGGAACAGGAAGGAAAGATCGCGCGCGGTCCGTGGCCCGTTTGTTAGGGTACTACTCCGGCATTCGGCTGGTGTGGATGGGAGAAACCACGGAAAACTACCGATCAGAGCAGCCTGCCGCAAGGATTCTCCTCCAGTCAGCGGTTGAATTCGACCTAGCTGAGAAGTTAGTGTCAAACATCCTGCCGCCGTCGGAACTCAAACCTAGGTCCTCCCGGTCAGAGGCACTGCAGTGACATCAGTTGATGCACTGAGCCACCGCTCCCGGTGCGGACAGATAGGGCACACGTCGCAATAGAAATCCATTGTCGGTGTATACTCCACCTGTCTGCTGGCAGTCATAGTCGCCGTCATGCAAATACGATTGGGCAAGAAAAAATAATTTATTTTGTTAGGAGACACATGATGGATTGGAAGAGATCCCTAACAATGCCTTGGCACACAAAGGACCGTGCCTGTGGCGAAATTCTAACCCGCGAACTCCCCAAATCATGGCTATCTCGAAAATAATTGCGCACAGGGACCGGCAATTTTTAAACAAGACTTTTATTCTCATTACTTGACATAAACAATTACACTAACTTATGTAATAAATTCTACTAGTATAATTTATCACTGTAGTTGATGCCTTATTTCTTGACGTTCTACATATCCTGGAAACTGGCCCTGTTAATTTCCCTGCTTTGTTTCATTGCCCGCGCTGCGCAACACATATCAACATTTTAATCTTCACTCTTTCTCATCGTTTCACAGCTAGCTCCTACCATGTTTAATGAACGTGTCTGGTGAATCTAAAATTCTTTGCATTCTTTCTGATGACCCTGATTGTGAAAATGAATGAGAACGGAATGCGTGGGGTAGTTACAACGAACTGGGTATCTCGATCAACAGTGATCTCTCGTAATATTGACATAATATTCATGTAATGAAAAACAAACACAACAAATGTTATTAACACGTTCACTGCCAAGCGCACTCTCGCTATACTAGTGCTGTACAGGTTTCTCGCGTACGTCTCTGTGCCAACGGTATTGACGCACTTCTATAGTATATACTAGAACATAAACAGTATGGCACCAATATTTATATAATATTATAAAGAATTAAATGTATTTACAAAAATGTACGAGCCCTTATGGACTCACGGGAACACGGCTACGCACCTGTTAACTCTAATGATACAAACCACCGCACGAGACCGTGTGGTCTCGTAGAAAAAAGAAATTAAATCTCCCAACGAGACCATGTGGTTAATCTCTATTGTAATACCTAAACTGAATTTTCAATTATGATCAATTCAAAACAAAGTAGTAAAATACAAATATTGTAGATAATTCTTTAGGAGGGGCATGTCTTAAATTTTCTGCTTTCCTGGTTGGAGGCTAATAATGTTACGCTAAAGTTTTGGGGAGAGATTCAATAAATATGTTCATTAAAATGAGACAGGGGAATTTTTACCGCTCTGTTGTTAATTCTTAATATTATAATAATGAAGAATGTTTGGTATTAGAAAACCCTTTTTTTAGATTCACACATGATTTAGCTTTGGTTTAATTTCGATTGTACCGCTGTTGTTGTCTTTTCTGGGAGGTGGGAGGAGAAGGGTTGCCCCCCATCCAGGGCCATGACGAAATTGCTTCATGTACATTGATAAACGTGGTTCCAGGAATGTTTCTCTCCTGACTCTCCCCCTCTCTCTTTCTCCCTCTCCCATCCATCCATCCACCCACCCACCCACCCACCCATCAATCCATCCATCCACCCATCCACTCATCCATCCACCCACCCACCCATCCATCCATCCATCCACCCATCCACTCATCCATCCACCCATCCACCCACTCTCCCTCCTCTCTCTCCCTCCCTCTATCTCCCACCCTCTCACTCACTCTCCCTCCTCTTTCTCTCTCTCCCTCCCTCTCACTCTCCCTCGTCTCTCTCTCTCTATCTATCTATCTATCTATCTATCTATATATCTATCTATCTATTTCTTTCTGTGTCTAATCGTGTCACTATCTCTCTGTGTTCACATATTGGAGATCAATGTATTAACATTTGCGTTGATTGGCAACCAAGGCTCCTCTCCTTGACCATGTTATTTTTGTCCACGTTCTGGTGATGGCCTTCCGCTTAATCCTATCAGTCGAATCAATTAAATTAACTACGAGATTGCATATTAAACGAAGGGGGAAAAAGAAGTTTACATTCAACCTACGTCTGGGGATGAAAATAGAGAAACTTTCCGCATTTCCTATTCATAACTGTCAGAGATTAGAATCGCGAAAAAAAATCAGAATGTTCGCATGGACCACGCACATTGCCACGTACATGTGAATTAAGTAGAAGATAATGACACTGAAGAAAACATTTAAAAGAGACAGGAAAATGATTTATAAGATACACATATTGCAGTTCCGCAGACGTCTATCTGGCTGTGACCCTGAAGCTCCAATGACCGACAGAAAGTTCTTGACCTCCTTCAGGGATTACTTGTACCGCCTTTGATCGCCTTCCTCCCCCACCACTGCCGGCGACCGTCCGCCCTGCGGCGGTCGCAGCTCCCAACTGCTTTCAGGGGTCTCAAATGCCTCCCCAGCACATGCGTCTCTCCCCCCTGAAGACAACAGAGCACCGATTGGCTCACTGAGCCTGAAAAAACACATCAACGCGTCCTAAAATTAATAATCAAGTAACCAATTTGATTTCCTTTCCCTTTCCGCTTCCATTGACTACACCTGCCGTGACTAGATCTACTTGTTATTGTTGTTGGGTTCATTTGGTACGTCGTTTTGTAATATTTTGATTCTTTTGTCGAGCCACCCGCCCTTTTTTTTCTCTTAAACTTCCTGTTCTCAGAGGACTTTCCGCCCCTATATTATCGTTTCATTTCGAGAGGATTACATGGATCAGTTTTTACACCCTTGTCACGTGCATTGGTGGCATTAAATTATAACTAATTATTTACTATACAATGGTTGAGGAAACCTAGTAAGGTATCTCAGTTTATTCTATGTCGGAGAACTATATGAGGAATGCATGAAATGGATATTTGTTTTTCATTCTTGTATTGTTAATTGGGTTTCTGCACAGCATGAATTCGGATAGTAATGGTATTGCAAGTTTTGTACAAAAGTTTGAGGAAGGTAATGAGCTAAACTTTCCGTCTCTAGTCACCCTTCCCCAACTTCCTTTTCGGTAGTGGAAATGGGACCCTTGTTTTCCTCGGCTACTGCAGGTGGCCCATTAGTCCATCTCAGCCAGTTGTAAAGACTGCTCCGCAATAGCCCGCGAACGGGAACGGCAACGCAAAGGCGAGGACGGCAACGGGAACGGGAACGCGAGATACGGGCGCTTCACAGGAAACGTCAACAGGAAGAGAAATAGCGCTCTGAAGCTGTAGCGGCGTAAAGAGAAACAGTCAAGAAATAGTTTCTGAAAACAATGCACTTCTATCTTGACTGCTCTGTCCACTCCTTGATTTGCCATTTGAGAAACAAAAAATGCAAAAACTATTACGAACTTACGAAAAATATACCTCACTAAAATTTCATCAGAAAACAAACAACTCCGATGTAGTTTAATGAAATATAGAAAGCCTTTTCTTTTATGGGTGGGTTGGGGGGAATTTAATGCCGAGTATTCATATGAATAGAATAAGGTATATACTGTAATTTCTAAAAAAAATACCTCAAACCGTAACTTGGTAAATCCTGGCTCTAACCCCAACATCTCACTGCCCTCGCAACTCTGCTCCGAACCAGTGTCGCGCGAAGGTCGCGCGCTCGATCAGCTGATTCTTTTTATTAAATGTTTTTTTACAGAGCATACATAGTTCAGTACATAATACACTTGACATATGTAGTGAAGGTTTACATTCTAATTTACCTAAAATTAAACTACAAACTAATTTGGGAGAGAAAATCTTCTCCAGACACCTCTAAAAACAATATATTTCGGAAAATTTGACTAGGAATGCTTGGTATGGATATCTATTTTTTATTCTGGTTCTATGAGGAGTTTTCCGGAGTCTGAAGTTGTCTAGGTGTGGAATTTGAGGTATGATGTGATAGAACTGGGTTGAGAAATATGTCATATTGTGTTGTATGAAGTCAATTTGGAATTCTTAGTGGACCTGTGAGTTTGTGACAACCAAGGAGTATTTGTGATAGTTCTAAGAAAATGGTTCTGAACTATTTGGAGCTTGTTTAGGTTTGTTTATACAGCGGATATTCAAACTGGACAGGCGTAAAGAAGGAGTGGTCTTATGATAGTTTTGTAGATGGTTATGGCGGTTGGGAGTGAGAGATGTGAAGATCCATTAATGATGGGTTTTAGTTGGTGTATCTTATTTTTTGCTTGCTGTATTTTACTATGGATGTGTTGGTTCCATATCAGTTTAGTATCCATGTTTACACCAAGATATTTCACGGTGCTATCTGGAGGGAGCCTGTTAATGGGTTCATTATTTATTGTGAGCGGTGCTGGAGGTGTATAAGGTCTTAAAGTGAATATTTTAATAGATGTTTTTGTAGGATTCAATTTGATTTTTAAATATGCTGCCCAACTGTCTATGAGATTGCGGTACAACTGAAGAGAATGTCTGATATTTAGTAAGGAATCTCCGGCTAGAAAAATTGTCGTGTCATCCACGAATTGAGCCGTTTGTATATTGCCTAATTTCGGGAGGAATCAGCTGATATACTTTGCCACTATTTGCTGCCCTCTCATTAGTCCAGAGACTTCCCGTTCGAGGGCCATTATAAATGTTGACTATCCTTACCGTTGCCATTCCCATCAGGCTTCGCGATACCGTCGTGTGCCTGAGATGTCCGTCTGTCAACTTTCTTTATGTTCCTGTTCACGTGGCTGATCCAGTTCGCGGTCTGTTGTGGAGCGGTCTTTAAGGTGTTTTTATTGTCGATGCCCATCTTGATTGGTTTACCGACCAGAGCAGATTCTGGGGGAGTGTATCTTTGGTATGGGAAAGAAGGAGGTTTAAAAGGTGTATAGTAGGAGGGAAGTGCCCTACATTTCCACAACACACTAAATCCATGTCTTCCTCGGAATTTGAACCCACAACCTAGATGTAACGCGTTCTTAGCGCCAGAACGGCAATCAATCCTAAAACGAGGAATGAAAGGTGATACAGGTAGTTGAAAGAGATCCACCATGCCACAACTTACTAACACGCATGCCCGAAGCGAGACACGAACCTGTAATACTTCGAGCCGAGACGGTCGCAGAGCTTTCGCCTTAACGATCCCGACTAGCGGCTAGGCTTCCAACTCACTATTTTCCACTGCGTAACAAAAATTTGTAATGAATTCGCTTCTCAGTACTACTTGATACGAACGATCAGCGTCGGATTACAATTTTAACTGCTCCAGAAGACTTTTTCAGGTCTCTCTGCGCTTAGATCTAACATTAAATACCCTTAAATAGTTCAGCATTTGCCGATAAATAATCTTTAGTTTTGTTTTTAATCTTATGAAAGGCAGTTTTACTCATATTTCAAACTAGCAATGCAATAAGTTCTTTAATTGAAGCTTCTTTTTTGCTTATATTCCCTAGCTCTTAGAAATGCGTTCAAGTTTGAAAACTGGTTAGAAAAGAAGATTTATTTTGAATGAAAATAGTGTAAAAACGTAAGAAAAAGTTAAATATGCTCTTAAATTGTAAGCAAATTACCTAGTGGTCGAATACTTTATTTTAAACTAAACGGCAACATTACTGAGTGGTATGACGTTTGCACAGAATATGACGCATCTACTCGCCAGCAGATAGTTCTTTCGTGTTAATGTCATTTTTAAATCTCTTCTTATGGTTTTCTGGTCTGATTTTCTGATGTCGATGACCTTGCTGTCTAAACTGTTACGTGCAATAAAAATGAGTAGACATTTATAACGGTCTCCTGTCAGCTTAGTCTGTAATGAGAGCTAGTGCAGGACGATGACTTGAGATGAAAGTTGAGAGGCGTACGACATAGAATAGAGAATGTGACGGGTTGTAGATTTTCTCTGCAATGACGCACCCGCACAACTTCCCATGGTGATGAGGAAGAGAGAATTTTAAAGAAAATCATGACCTCATTTCAATTTATAAAATCAACATTTCGAACATTTTTAGTTTGGGTTCCCATTGGTTTTTGTTCTTTTCGTGAACGACAAATACTGTCCCTCCACTTTTAAACTTGTTTACTCACCGAATTGTTCAGCGAAATTATTTCGCCCGTGATAATGCAACATTAATTGGGTGTATGATAATTATATGGTTTGCTGCGAATCAGACGAAAATTCTGGCATCATAATGCTCGTAGGCTGCAATAGTGATATTACTAAAAAATAAGAAGTTTTAGTTAATGCACTCTCCAGAATTGCAAATTGGTCAACCTTCCAGAAACAACAGAAGCATATCTTACAGTACAGTATTCCACCAACAAATAGCAGAAATGTAAATGCAAGAATGATGAATTTCAATACAAGGTGAAGCTTCAAACTCGTTTATTTCAAAACCTGATTGTTTAAGTTATGCTACCACTGAAGCCTACGAACGATATTTGATTACCTTTGAATCTGTGTATCTTATGTGTAGGTATTCAATGCGGGTCTTCCATGCTCTCCGTACATCATCTCCTCCTCGTCCTCCTCCTGTTCTTCCTTCTGGAAGAGATGGTTCAGGGATCAGCTATTGCCGCTATAGCGTTTTTGACCTGGAGGTCCTAAGGTTCTAATCCTAACCGTTGCGAATTTTGGGCACTAGCAGGTCGATTTCAGCCGCCGACTGCAGGAGAATTTTTGTGGTCGTTTCCTCTGATTGGTAGTTTTCTTCATTCATTTCGAGGCAAACTCCGGCCCTAACAAGCGATCATTCTCTCCCCCTCCTTGACCTCTTCTCTCCCTTTACATCCACTCACATTTAAATGCACTACACGTGCACACACATCGGGAAACCTGTCGAGAGCTTACAGCTTGTCCTGGCTGGAGTGGTGCCTCGCTGGCCGAGTTACTCGGGAGAAGAAATCCCCAAAGGTCCGTATAGGTCGGCGCTGGATCTCACGTTTTACCGAAGGAGGGAAATAGCCACTTCCCGGAATACAAAATGCACTAGACTTCCGGAACTTATAACCGTATCCCTTGACACGCTCGGAGACATAAAATAATCAATATTTTTTTCTGCTCTTCCTCCATCTTCTGCTTCTCTTCCTCTGCCTCCTCTGCTCCTTCTTCTTTCTCCTCGTCTGTCGAGGCTGTCGGTCAGCCTCTCCGTGCTCTGCTGCTGCAAGTAGGGCGCGGGGCACTTCGCCTTATGCGCCTCCCGCGCCGGCCTTTCCTCCTCCTCTGGCATCTGCTTCCGCGCGCCTGACCGACAGGTGACCTCGTTCAACTTCATTATTCTCGTTCGGCGTGCCGACGCCTCCGCCCCCGCCCGTGCCCTGCCTTCATGGCGTCTTCGCTTCATGACGCTGCGAAACTCCAGCAGCTCTAGCGGTACTACTTTTGGTAACACGGATTGTCAACTTTTTGCAACGCAAATGTTTTAAAGGCAACCGTTATTTATTTTCTGGGCATCGTTTTCTCCATATCATTGTTTGTTTGCTTCATTTCTTTCTTTTCGTTCTTCCAGAATAATGAGAGTTTCTTCCTCGTTTTTGTTACATCTGCAAGTTTAATCAAAATGGTATAATAAGTCGTAGATTATACTGTTATTTGAAATATGCAATACCCAACAAACTTGTAATCTAGTAAAAATAAAAAACAACTAAAATTGTAAAGTAGGGTATAGGAAATAGTGTTGAGCAAATTACAAGAAATAACTGCCGAAAGACTCCTAACCTTTGTGGAAGTTAATGGTTTCAAAATCATGAGGATACGTTTTATAATTACAGCTGGCTACGAAAGATCAAACTGAGACCAGAAGTCAGAGAACGCTTCTCTCGCTTGCGATATATGAAGTAAATCCAGTGGCCAAGATCGTTAAGGCAGTAGTGTCCCAGAGATCTAGGACCGAAGGGTCGCGGATTTGATTTCCGCCTCGGGCATGGTTGAATTTGTGTCCTTCGTTTCACCCCTAATCATCACCATTTCATTTTATCTTCATTGTTACCATAACGTTAACTCCAATAGTGGTCGCTAATGACCTAGATGTTGATACGACCTTAAATAACAAAGTTAAAAAAATGAAGTAAGGAACGTAAATACACCTAAACGCGACGCAATTTCTGAGAATTATTCATTAACTTTGTTCAAAACATATAAATTTTGCATACTTCACAAAAATGTCAAATACTTGTAACACACTAGTGTAACCTTCAAAAAGAAGTAAGAAATCCGGGCAACAATCAATGTAGATAATCTACATTTTCTTCGGTTGAAAACTGCGGTATCTTGGCAGTGACAACATTCATATTGGAAATATCGTAATAGGCAACGACCTTTCTTACCTCAATCATCAGGTATCAGACCTTTCTTGTCTCACTCATTAGCTAGAGCATACTAATCCCAGAGAAAAGGGTAATTGACGCTGAAGCAGGCTCCGGGACATCCCCTCCTCTTCCACCTCCGCCAACCGCTTTTCTTCTCTCTCAATCTCTCCCCTTCTCACTTATTTTACGCTCTGACGGACCTGTTCGGTCAATGAAAAACTTTTCACTCAACCATAAAAGAAAAGCTCAGAGATATACTGCGAATACACAAGTGAACCTCCTCGAGAGAGGCTCGTTAAAACTCATCTTTTTAGCATCTCCAAAGAAACCTGTTTGCACGTAGAGTATAAAGAACGAATGTAAATTGCAAATCGTAGTCACCCTTCGGAAGTTGAGGCGAAGCAGACGTGCAAAATGGAAGGTCCACAAACAAGAAGGTTGCTAGATTTAATCGTGCAGAATAGACTTATAAAAAACTAGACGCGTTTCGTTGCTTAGAAGACCTTCAGCATAGAGAAGCTAACGTACTTACAAGTCGTAGACTCTCCTCGGAAGTCGAGGACTAGCAGACGTGCAAACTGGAAGACCCACACACAAAAAGGTCTTCGGTCGCGTCGAATACGCTTATAAAACTGAACGCGTTTTGTTGCTGAAAGAACCTGCAGTGCACAGAGGCTACCGCACTTGCAAAGCGTATCTCCCCTCGAAGGAATGCGAGTGGCTGCAGCGGGTTCAAAGACCGCCCCCGCTGCCCTGACGAGGCGTTGATTGCAAGGCGGCGGCGCGGTGAAGGGCAAGGTGATCTCGCGGCGAACACTTTCGCTCTCCCTCCGCTCACAGGGACACTTCCACGCAGATCTGCGCGCCTGGCCACGGATGGATTCAGTCACTTTGCCTCCCTTACCCCACCAGCACATTCGTGTCCCCCTGGAAAACTTCAAACATAAAAATCTTAAATTATTATAATTTTACATACAAACATTATAGGACAGGAGAGTATTTGATTATCATTTTTTTCCAAATATATTAAGTTTTGTTTCTTTGAGGCGCGGGACCTCTGGACACTGCCCATTTTGCTTGTAGGTAAATCTTGCCGTCCACATGGTATACTACTACTTCTCTCGGTAGAGCTAGGCCACTTACTTTTACTATTCCAAGAAATTAATTCAAATTATTGACCAGATTAAGTGGCTCAGAGCATCAACTGATGTCACTGCAGTGCGTCAAATCGGATGGTCCTAGGTTCAAGTCACAACAGTGGCAGTATTTTCAACATTAGGACGTCGAATTCAACCACTGTCTGGAGAATTCTAGCGCCCAGCTGCTCTGATCGGTAGTTTCCGTGATTTCTCCGACCAACACCAGGCCAATGTCGGGACAGTACCCTAACAAACGGGCCAAAGATCGCGCGCGATCTTTCTTTTGTCTTCATTGGAATATCCTCATTCCTTACACACACTTACACTAGCATGCACACACATGCTGGGAGACCGGTTGGGAGCTTAGATCTTGTCCCGACTGGGGCAGTGCCCCGCAGGTGGGAGATACGTGGTTGAGGAAAACCCGTTATCCGACTTATAGGTCAGCGCCGGATGTCACCATCCAGGGGAGGGAAGATCACTGCCACCTCTTGACGAAAAAAACATGCATTACACTTCCGGGGCTAACGACCATTGCGGCTGGCGAACCCGAAAACATTAAAAAAATAAATAATTTATTTTCCACATTATTATTTATTAAATAAATTATTAATTTATTTTTAATTTTTATTTATTTATTAATTTATTTTTAATTTTTATTTATTTATTATTTTTATGTTTTATTTATTTTTTATTTTTTACTTATTTTATTTATTCATTTATTTATTTTATTTATTCATATATTCATTTATTCATTTGTTCACTTATTCATTTACTCATTTATTAATTTGATCATTTATTTATTGCATATCCCATCTGCAGTTTAATCTCTTCCCCAATGTGCGTGTCCTCGCGTGCTGTTTGTTGAGCATCGGCGTGTGTTGCAGCACCTGCGCCTGTGGAACGACACCCTGAGCTACCAGTACTGGCAGAAGCCCGGGGTGACGCGGCTAACGAAGGTGTTTGTGTTCAACGTGACCAACCCCGACGGCTTCCTCAACCACGGCGAGAAACCGCGCCTCGTCGAAGTGGGGCCGTTCGTCTACCGGTGAGTTGCACCCCTCTCCGCCCTCACCGCCCTCATCGCCCTCACCGCCCACTCCCGCAGCTCCGCTCCGCCTGGCTCCGCACTGAACCGCACTGCCCCACACCACCCTTCCCCACCTCTTCGCCCCGCCCCATCCCACACCACCCTCCCCTCACCCCCCATTCCCTCCCCACTCCCTCCCCATTCCCTCCCGCTCCCTCCCGCTCCCTCCCACTCCGCGCTCAGCCCTTTCAGCCTGCCCCGCCCGCTCCGCCTCAGAGCCTGGACCGCGCCGCGTCGCACAGCCGGAACTTTCTAGCAGAGCACGAGGTGGAGCGGAGTGATGAGGAGCCGCATGGCTGGTCAGAGCAGGAAGAGGTGCCCTGCCGGGGCTCGAGCGGCGCCCGCTTTCCGCCGCCTCTCCCTTCCATGCCCCTCCCCTTCCACCCACACTCATCTCGCCCACTCTCGGTCCACCCCACTTCGCGCGAGTCGCTTCCGCATTGTGGAGTTGACCGGAGCAAACACTCAATGAAGCGTCCTCCGAGGAGAACGGTAACTTCCCTTAAGTTGGCTGAATTAAAAGAGGATGATCGACCCGAAAATAAATTAAAATTATTAACTTTCGAAAATGTTGAGTTTGTAAAAGTATTTTTCCAATAAATGATTTTTCTGGAAGTAAATGACGTAACTAAATTTCCTTTTAAAATTTTTACAAAATGCAAAAAATCAGCAACTGAGCTCCCACAGACTGCTCATTAAGAAATTCAAGAGCATATCCTCAGGCTTGCTCTCACGCACACTCATATCTATTTCTGAGAGACATGTCGCGGTCTAATAGCCTTCATAATTTATTGTTCACCTATACTTACAAGAAAAAATAAATAGAAAAAATCAGCGTTTGTGATTGCAATCCACGTTCTTAATTGGTTTTCGGAACGTTCAAGAACTTAAGACAATTGAATGTGTACCATTTTCATTTTTTTCATGACTCTTGAAAATAAGATAATTATGTTTTCATTTAAGAAAAATATAGTTGAAAATGATTCAGTAGGTGCGGGTATTGTACAAATAAATGGGTACAAAAAAAGGTGTTTTTTCTGCGTCGAAAACTTCAGTGTAATCCGAAATGATATAACTTTCAGTAATTACGATAAGTTGTCTGTTTATTTGGACAATTTTATTAAATGTCCAAGAAGATGAGAAAATAAACAGCTTGAAAAAATCGGAAGGAATTTGTGAAATTTTTTTGTGGATGTTGGATATCAGCATCACATCTAAACAATGTCTAAAACATTGTGGCGCATGAAATTTAATCCCATTTCATGGACGCTGAAAACCAAATTTTGGTCAAGGAAACGTTTACAGGTGAAGCAACACCCGTAATTTCAGAAACCTTCCTTTGGAAAGCATCTGCATTACAATAAAATCGTACATTCTCACTTTATGGGCACTTACTGATAAAGAAGCAAGATGTCAATTTTGAACATACACATTGTAACACTCCACAGAGCAACGGAATGCAATATCTCTGAAAGTCCGTCGGAGGAGAAAGGGAGGGCTGTCGGGCGGACTAAAAGTGGTGAACAAGAACACATCCAATCACCTTCATTTTAAAAATGTTTACATCAATAGTTTAGGGGATCTTGATTTCAAATATGAAGTCAGATTTTAAAATGGTAATCGTAATATAGCGGACAAGATTTCAAACAAATTAAATTGCATATGCACGTTATTTGAGAATTTAAATAAATTTTGTTTCGGTAAATTAACAACTTTAGGCACATTTTCGCACTGTTGTGTGAAACATAAATATTCATATTCAGAGAAGCTACGCTAAGAAGAAGCCAGTTTGACAGGTCGCAAAATATATTAACTTCACGTCAGACGATGTCATTGCAAGAGGTTGTGTGGAAGCCATTTACATCTGTAAACGAACTACTGATTATTTGAGTGCATGAAGATAAACTGCAGTAATTTTCCCAGCAGTAGCCATGCAGTAAGTGTTGAAGCTGTCCCTAGAGGAATTTCTCTTCAACACAATTCAATAAAGAAGAAACTAAGAGGTGCATTTATTATAATTCTTCTCAAGTCACATGCAAACATGAACCTCACTTGCAGTCAAGGAAATCCCCGTCTGGGGATATGGGCAGAGAATGGAAGATTGATTGATTTGTTTCTGGGATCGTCACCTTCTAAGGTCATTAGTCCTGTGACAGTAGTGCATTTTTTGTACTATGGGATGTGGCGGTGATCTTCCCCGCTGGATGGCGAGAATCGACGCCGACCTACCAATTGGCTTAAGGGGATTTTCCCACACCAAATGTCTCCCTTCAGCGTGGTACTGCCCTAGCCGAGGCAAACTCTAATTTTCGACTGGTCTCCAGGCTAGTGTGGTAGTGTAGTGCATGTTAGTGTGTCTGTTAGGGGTGAGGATAGGACAAGGAAAAGGAAGGAAAGATCGCCCGGTCCGTGGCTCGTTTGTTAGGGTACTGCTCCGACATTCGCCTCGTGTTAATCGGATAAATCACAGAAAACTACTTATTACAGCAGTCATCCGTTAGAGGTCTTCTCCAGACAGCGGCTGAATCCGACCTAGCTGTGTAGCTACGGTCGAAAAACATGCCTGGAACCTCCTGGTCAGGGGTACTGATGTGGCATCAGTTGATGCCCTGAGCCGCCTAAGCGGGTGAGAATGTAAAAGGGAAGGGAAGGTTTGTGGAGGTGGCGCCTATAATGCATCAGAAGAGGAAAAGTGACCTATGGGGATAGCGGGAGAAGAACTAGACTTGGAACTTGGGGAGCCAAGCGCCAGTGCGATGGGCCATAAATCAGTTGACAGCAGCTAGCCACGCCGCTCTCCTCCTACGCGTCTCCTCCAACCGTTCGGAGCTCATATCCATCAGTACATCGTGTTTCTTCTCCGCGTATGACTACGTACAGAGCGCTAGGTAAGTTTCGTCGCAGAGGCACCCTGCTGGTGAGTGTGCTAGCAACAGAAATTATGTTGGTAGCACTAGCTGCGGATCGTAACTAAATAAAACGTAGATTGCATACTCACCACCCGCACATCAGATGCTGGAAATATCCCCTTCACTTGTTTTCCAGTGATCCTGTTGCAATCAACATAAATTCAACTTTTAATAGGAGGCCATGACTCGGCTCGGTGCAGAAAGACTTTCCTGGCGCACTGTACTTCTATGCGCATGCACTCTCGGTACTTTATTGCTCGGCAGCAAACTGTGGTTACGCAGAGGGGTCGGCGCAAATGGATAGCACGCAGGGTTTGCTTATTATTTGAGAAATCTCAGAAACGTGAGCGAAAGTAAGCAATAAGTTTCTCCAGTAAATAAAATTTCTTCGCACGTATTTCACTCCACGTTAATATAAGTCTTGTAACTACGCTAGCGAATAACCCCCTCGGCTCCGTATTTGTTCCTGTGCCCTCCCACCGTCTGGGATCATATTGAGGGGGCGTGCCAAGTGTTTATCTTTCCCTTTTGTGTATCTTGTGAAATGATGAGAATATCTGACCCTTCTCATGCACAGGAGCGCAAAGCTAGGAAAGTGCGAAACTTTCTGTCACGAAGTGAACGTAGCAACACTAGTAGCATGCGGTTTGATTTAGCCAATTGGTGGTTCAAATCATAAGAGACGACTGGGAAACAAAACTATGGTCGAAATACTATTGTTCTGGATAACCTACGATATATGAAAACAGTTTTAGCACGTTTACAAAATAATTCTTCAGAAAATTCCGCAGCCGACCGTTAGGTCGACGCCGAATCTCGCCAACCAGCAGAAGATCATCGCCTCCTCCCGCGATAAAAACATTCACTCCATATATGGGAGTAACGATCTTAGCAGTTGAAACGCCCGGAATCACCAATCAATCAATAAAATAAAAGCATGTTTAGTAGCATAGCTATTAAGTGTGATGTAATTGTTATAAAAGGCGTCGACTGTATTGGTGGTGATTCAGTCATTTCATTGAACCGTCAAATGTAATTTATAACAGGATCATGCTTCTTGGCTATAAGTTGCAACGGAGTTGCGAAACAGGAAACTTACTCCCAAGAAACTGTTCAGTTTCCAACTGTGACCTGATGTAATTAAATGTATATTATTGTATAGTATTGAATACTTTTTTGGATCAGGACCATCTTGCCAGTACTACTGTGAGAGTTTAAGCGCCCTATTTGTCACTTAAACTTAAATTCAATTTAACAATAGAAGATTACTAAATTTTACTACTTAAACTAAATTTCGAATTGACGCACAAGAAATGAGATTTCTGAGGTATGTGAAGGGATGCACATTAATAGTTCATATTAGAAATTAGGATATAAGAGAAGAACTGGGAATTACTCGAATATAAGAAAAGATAAATACGTATAGAAAAAACTGGATAGACCATTTACAAAGAATGAACAATGAGAAATTGCCCAAGCAGGCCGATCACTACCTCCCAAAACGGAACAAGGGACGTAAGAAGACCAAAGAAGAGATTGTCTTCTACAGACAACTTTGCGGGAACATGCTAGATCAGCCTAATCCATGCTGCTGATGATTACTAAATTTCGAATTCGAGATCAAAAAGGTGTTTGAATTATTTTAGGCCTCAACAAGTAATAATAGTAAGAGTAACAACAACAGTATTAGTAACAAAATTATTCCACGTAAATATTATACAGATTAAACAATTTGCGAAGGGGCGCGAGAGCAAAAGTGGAATGCGAACTCTGTTTCAATAAATTATTAAAATTTGATTGTTAGATATCAGATTTTTAGATAGAATAATATTCATGAAATATTTGAATTCCCATTCATAAAATATTTTCCCTCAATTGTTAAGACCTTACGACTCTTCTTGGGGACTATGAGAGAAGACTCTTTCGGATGGTTATTTGCTATGGGACGTGGAAATGTAAATTAAGAGTATTCACCTACATCTTTCACCTGTAATAGTAATACTTTCACCCCAATCGCTGTATTATTATCAACTGTAAATTTTGTTCTTGCATTCCTTTCTCCCAAAACTATTGCATTTGTGTCAACGATTTTTCGTGAAAGTCACTTAATCTTCTTGTTTGCGGCGTAGAATTGCTGTTGGTGATAAATAGAGCGTAAGAGAAATGCCATACGTAACGCGCGATGAAACGGAGCGGTAGGCCTTCAGTGGCATTGGGTCAGCACAGAATTCAAGGAATACCTGCGGTCATGCATTTAAATCATGAGAGCGGCCATGCAAGGAGGGCGGAGCAAGGACATAACAAGGGAAGAGTTATCTTCTCCTCCCTCTCCCAATTCGCCTCGTCCCCCTGTCTGTTGTATCCATCTCTCTTCCCTTCTCTTCCTCTCCCTCTCTTCTGTTACTCTCAAATACTTCCCTCTCTTACTCTCCTTTTCCTACCATTCCTCTCCTCTCTTTCCTTCTTTCTCCCTTTAATTTCATCTCTCTTTGTCTGTCTCTCTCTGTCTCTCTCTCTGTCTCTCTCTGTCTCTCTCTGTCTCTCTCTGTCTCTCTCTGTCTCTCTCTCTCTGTCTCTCTGTTTCTCTCTGTCTCTCTCTGTCTCTCTCTGTCTCTCTCTGTCTCTCTCTCTGTCTCTCTCTGTCTCTCTCTGTCTCTCTCTGTCTCTCTCTGTCTCTCTCTCTGTCTCTCTCTCTGTCTCTCTCTGTCTCTCTCTCTCTGTCTCTCTCTCTCTGTCTCTCTCTCTGTCTCTCTCTGTCTCTCTCTCTGTCTCTTTCCCCCCTTTCACTTCCTCTCTCTTTCCTCACCCTTCTTCTGCCTTTGCTCTGTCTACTGTTTCCTTCAAATTATTTCCTCTCCCTTTCATCCTTCTACTCTGTCCTCTCCGCACGCCGCTCATCACCGGTCTCGCCCTTCCACGATGAATCCCGGGCGGGCGACTGCGAGGCAGGCGCTTTCGATTTTAGCGCCCTCTGTGACTGCGTCACCGCTGCTTCTTTCTCTCCGCTCAGCGCGCACGTAACGCGACTCTCCGCGCTGCTAATACGCCCATTGTTACCGTCACACACAAGCAAGCGGACGCAACATCATCGGGGGTCCATTACTCAGAAGGAAGGTCTTTTCCAAATAACGTAATTCTCTTTACTCGTTCTGGGGGACCTCCCAACGTCCGAAAGGAGCTACTGACGTCCGAGGTCGTGTGGCGTTTTGCAAACTTCTGTTGGGACATTCTCTCAGTGGTCTTTGTTTTATGCAACAGAATCTAGACACCATCTTCACCGAAAATGTCTCTCTTCGGCAAAAAAAATTGGAAGTTGCAGCCCCAGATGCGAAAATAAAGGTCTTTCTGGTAATTGCATTCTGCAAAAGCTTTTCAAGCATTTTCTTCGTACTCTGCTGCCCTTCATAATGGGAAGGTTCAACAAGTCAGTCCAAAATGTGATAATTCTTTTGGGTTAGGGGAAACGGGAATTTCCTTCTTGTCAATGCTGCCTTGGCTTGATATATGCATGCACAAGAATTTGTCTCTTCGACATTGCTTAATGCTCTGTAATAACAAAGTTATTGAAAGCGCATTAATAACTTGTAATTTGTGAAAGAGAATACGGTTCCTAATTTTTAACTTACACAATTTATACTATTCATTATTTGAGTAACATTTGAATTTGAAATAGTATACAGCGGACAATTTTATGAACTGTAGCGATATGTCGTCAAAAATGACGGAGCGAAATCAAATCCCTGTATTAGTAATACATTATAATGAAAATTAGAACCAATTTCTATTTATTTAATACTAAATTTATTTCTTTTCATTTCATAGTTTCCCTTAGCAGTATCTAAAAGGTTCTTTAACTGCATTTCTCTAGATGACAGCGAAGCGAATTTAGGGAGACACACAAGGGGCCTCCAGGTGAATTTTGGGCTGTTTGCGATTGTTATCACGTTCCACGAAAGAATCTATTTTCGTTCCTCTAGTATTTCTTATAGTCGTTCAGCTGCACTGCGTTATCAGAATCTAACAGCGTGTGTATAGATAATTAGGCCCACTGTAATCCCCGAAATCGCACGCACATGCGATTTCTCGCCCTCCCATTCCGGTATTTCCCATTCCTCCTTCAATTCCTCAAAGTTGACGATATAATCCTGAAAACGTAGTAAATTGTGTAATAGATACCAGAACGTTATGAATATAGAAAGTTCAGTAAGGATTGATCGTGCAGAATAAGGAAAATATTTTTTCACGACCCGCCCAGTAATTACTATTTATTTTATATCGACCATACTGTGTATTTAGTACGTCCGGACAATTTATATTAATGCTTCACAAATCGAAGAAAGTTCACATTCATTGCCATATGAGATTTCAAGATAAGAACGATTGTCAGTGGACGTGTGATATACTATAGAAACCGTTAATATGTAATTAAGTAGACTGCAATCCACTTGGTAAGAAAATTACTGGTTTCTTAGTTACGTAATTATACGTATACAAATCTAATCTATTATCCCCATTTCAACAAACATTACATTATTACACTACAATAAAACAGAAAACGAAACAATAACAACTAAATTTAATATTTACATTATTTATTTACATTCATGCTATCAAAACAAATATTCGTCACGCACGTCATCGTTTGTATGTAGCTATGTGTGCATCAGGCATTAACATAAACGTAACTTGATATTCTCAAAAATAATATTAATCACATGTACTTATCTCACGGCGAACACACAGTAATATTGCAACGTCAGTATCCCTGTTGCATCATATTGTGACGTCGTGGGAATACACAATAATCACAGACACGAGCTCAATGATAAATATGTACAGGTTTATTCACAATATGTACAGTACTACTTTAAGTTACAGCTCTGGTAGATCCTGATCGCAGGAGCGATCCTTAAAAATGAATAACTGACTCGTGGCCCGCGCCACTCCTCAGCGAGCCTCCCGCACACAGCAGACAGCTCCGGCGACCTCTTGTCACCCGTGGATATAGTCCACAACGGCGTCCCAACACATGGTTTGCCGCACGAGCCTAGCTCGGCTCCGCACCGCCCTGGGCGCAAGCTTTTGTGCGTTCGCACGAGGGTTCCCTCTCAGCTCAACAAACCCCACCCCCGCGCTCTGCGTTGGTTCTTATATAGCTGCCACCCACGTGACCTGAAACGTCACTGGGTTTTGCACACGGCCCACACTGACCGCTTTGCCAGGCATTTTTGGACATCCATTTCCCTGGATTCCAAGAATTTGACACGCGGCACGCGGCAAAAATGCGCTGTCCCGTACTTTGGGCATCCCTTTCCCTAGCTCTTAGGATTTCCCAGAATACCTCGGCGTGTCACATCCTGCCTGGCCCCTGGCGTCTAATCCTCTGCCGCCGCCCTTTGTGGCGGTTGCTAACTGTAGTCCTACAATACGTTACATACTTCTCCATACCCTATTTTGAATTTTTTATGCAGGATATAACCACAATAAAAAATTCGTCCCGCAACTAGATTTGTGGATCTGGATATGATTATACCATTTACCTGGCCATTGGGCTCACACTCTATTGATCTCTCTAACCTACTCTATATTTACAACATATTTTTTTTTTATCAAAATCTAGCTAATATAAATAACTAACCTACTTCACGTACCTCCTTTCATTCTAATATATACAATTTTCTACAATCTTAAATTACATACAGTCTGCTGCAATTACCTCCGTAGTATTCACAATCAAATGATGTGATACTTTCCCTGATACCCCCAGAACCAACAATGTCTTCAGAGCTTCACTTTGTACCCATAATTGCACATACATAAGACACACATGAAACAAACAGAATACACAAACAATACACTTTCAACAATTTGTTACATATATACAGTGATTCTTCTCTTGTCTTGATTTTATACAATGCAATCAAGTGATTCGGTTCAGTGTAGCCCTCCGCATTCCCAGTTCAGTTCAGGTTCCATGTATCAGTAAAACATACGGCTTAAGGCATCAGCATTTACGTGATCCTTACCCCTTTTATGAATAATTTCTAAATTGTATGCTTGGATCATTAATGACCAACGCATCAATCTCGGGTTCTTACTTGAACAATTATTTAGCCATACTAATGGGTTGTGGTCTGTTTCCACTTTAATTTTTGCATTTCCATCCAAATAGTACTTTAGTTTCTGCAATGCCCATATTATGGCTGTGCACTCCTGTTCTGTTGTACATCGTAATAATTCCGAATCTGTGAATTTACGACTTAAGTATAACACCGGTTTTTCTTCTCCTCTATCATTATACTGTGCCAAAATGATGCCAATACCTCTTTTTGACGCATCACACTGCACTATAAAATCCTTATTAAAATCTGGCGCGTGAAGGACGGGTTCGTGACAGAGAGCGTTTCTCAGTTTCTCGAATGCCATCTCGCATGCTGGCGTCCACGTTACCCTGCCTTGCCGTTCGCGACCTCGCAATAAGTCCGTTAATGGCGCTGATATACCCGCATAATCGGGAATAAATTTCCTGTAGTAACCCGTTAATCCGAGAAAAGCACGCACTTGCTTTTTCGTTTGAGGTACGGGGTGCTCTTTAATAGTTTTTACTTTGGCCTCTACCGGCCGCATCATGCCACTACCAACCATGTAGCCTAGGTATTGCACATTCTTACGCGCGTATTTACACTTGCTTGGCTGCACATGCAACTTCGCTTTCTCTAATATTAGAAACACCTGCTCTAAATGTCTAAGGTGTTCTTGCCATGTGTCGCTATAAATGGCGATGTCATCCAAGTATGGGACTGCAAATTCTGCACATCCTGCTAATAAAGCTGCCATCATCCTACTACACTGAAAAGGTGCATTTTTTAGCCCGAAGGGCAATCTTAATGGCCTATACGTGCCAAAGCTTGTACAGAAAGCCGCATATCTTTGCGCTCTCGGAGTGAGCGGTATCTGATGATAAAATTTTGCTAAATCCAATGTAGTAATAATCTTAGCTGCCGCTACTGCTTCTATCCTCTCCTCCATGTTCGGCAACGGAAAATATTCTGATTTTATAATTTGGTTTAGCTTGCGATAATCTACGCACGGTCTTGGTTTTCGTCCCGGCGCCTCTACAAGAATCATAGGGGAAGCATAATCAGAGTCGCCTATTTCGATTATGTTATCCCGTAACATCTTCGCGATTTCTTCCTGCAAAATTTTTGATTGACGCGGCGACATTCGATAAGGCGCACTTCTTATCTTTTTCGACTCGTCCGTCAATTCAATGTCCATGGTGACGACATCCGTCAACCCTGGTCTGTCTGAAAATATATGCTTGTACTTTACAATTAATTTGAGCAGTTTGTCGCGGAACTCGTCTTCGACTTCTGTTCCTTCGAGCATAGCTTCCGCATCGAAGTCGACACTATCAAGGTTAATAGCGTACTTATCCAGCTCGTCTTCCTCAACTTCAAAGTTTGAGCTACGATCTGCTACGTTGTGCTTATTCGTGTCGTATAGTGTTTTGATTTCCGGGTCACTTTGTTGTGAAGCTGCGAACTCAGTCTGGGTAACATTTATGAGTTCATTCACTTCGGGCGTTAGTACACTTGCACTGGCGTCCCTTTCACTAACGGCTCCCTGCTGCCTCAATTGTTCAAGGTTTTCTACCTGCTCGTCCGCGTCAAACTCGCCTGCGTGTCGGTCAGCCGGCCCCGACTCTTGAGTCACCCGCGACGTTTCAGCGGCTTTTGCCCGCGTCGTTACGGCTGCAACTAATTGTGGCTCAATAAATCCTGCCTTTACTTCTTCCAACAGAGCAGCTGTTCTATTACTTAATAAGTAATATCCGCTGTCGCATTCCCGAGGCACAACTGCGGCTTTAGTTACTACTTTCCCGAATGGCCCTTCAATAGTGACTTCTGCCACCGGGAGATTTCGTGGTGAGGCATCAAGCGGTTGCAAAATCCACACGCTTTCTCCCGTTAAATTCTCGTCGCTAATAAATTTCTCATGGACAAGATCGAAACTGGCACCACAGTCGCGCAAAAATCTCCGGGAATTTTATTAATTTTTCCAAAGAACACGTACGGTGAAAACAATTCCGTAGCTGTTTTGTCTGCCACATGATTCATTTTTTCGGCCACGCGGCGCTGCGGGCATTCACGGACCATGTGGTCTGTGGCACCACACCCGTAGCATTTCCGCTTGTCTGGCTTCTCGTATGCTGCCCTAACATCGGTTTTCTTACCGCTCGATTTCCCCTGAAATTCCGGTACTATCGGCATCGTCTTGCTCGTGCTTGCAACTTGTTCCCCTACGGCTTCCGATTTCCTATAAGGCTTGAACGAAGACCGTTTCCAGCCTGCCCTATTGTTTTCATAGTTGTCTAGTTTACGAGCTAGTTCTAACGGCATCTTAAATTCCCCCACTCATCAATAAAATGCTCTTTAATATCAATAGGCACACGACGCTTCAATTGATCGGTTACAATTAGATTCATTAAGTCCTCGAACGTATGAATATCTAGTCCTGCTACCCATTCTTTGCAATAATTTTTCAGCTCTCTCGCGTATACGTTCCAGGTAGTATTCGCGGCTTTTACATGTTTCGCGAACAATTGTCGAAACTTCTCGGCATTGAATCGATACATTTCTAATAACCTACTCTTTAAATCGGCATATTCTGTTCTTCTACCTTGCCCTTCTAAAGTTAGCGATGCATTGATTTGGTGTGGGAGCAGTCCCATAAGATTTGCCACCCACTCTTCTTCTGGAATTTCTAATTGTTCCGCCTGACTCTCAAAAACACTTAAAAATGCTGTTATGTCGTCGTCCTCCCCTTTGAATCGGCTCATAACTTGATTTAATCGAATGTGCATTTTGCTATTTACTTCGGACTGCGGACTAGCTCTACCCGCCAGTTGGCCCTGTTCTATTCTCAGTTTTTCTAACTGAAATGCACGTTCCTTCTCTGCTTCGCGTTCGGCTTTTTGATCCTTATAGGCGCGTTCCTTCTCTAATTCGCGTTCGGCCTTTTCTCGTTCACGTTCATCCTTATATGCCTGAGCTATCCCTTTCACAAATTCCTCCTCGTAATCGGAATGCTCCTCTATCAATTTTTTTAGCACTACCAAAGTTTCTCCACCTGTAATTTGGAGTCCTAATTCCTGTGCCACGTGCACTACACAATCTTTCCCGAATCTCGGTAAGTAAGCCATAACTGAAACCTGAACCGAACCTTACAATGCAGATAGCTATACTTACACCAGATCCTTGCTGACTTCTTGATTTTATCAAAGCCGGTTGGCCTTGAGACGTCCTTCCTTCTCCGTCCTTCCTTCCTTCCTTCCGGCGTTGCCGTGAAGACGTGGGCGTCTGGCTAGGAGCGGACCCTCTCTGCTCCCGTGCGTCGTAATTATGTCTGCCCGTCGACACACCCACGCACTGGCCCACCCACTGTTCGTAATACTGCCACCACTATGCGTATGGTGCAACAATGCCGTGCCGTTCCGGCGTGAATGTTTTAACTGCTGCTATTAATTATCACAATTGAGCAACACTTCCCCGTGGAATTCTTATAACCGCATCCGCCAATTATGACTATTTGGTGGGTGCACGTATTCCCCCGTGGGCTTCTTTATAACCGCTGCCACCAATTATGCTATTTGGTGGGTGATATTCCCCGTGGAATTCGTTTAACCGCTGCCACCAATTATGCTATTTGGTGGGTGATATTCCCCGTGGAATTCGTTTAACCGCTGCCACCAATTATGCTATTTGGTGGGTGATATTCCCCGTGGAATTCGTTTAACCGCTGCCACCAATTATGTCTACCCGTCTGTGACGTCGTGGGAATACATAATAATCACAGACACGAGCTTCAATGATAAATATGTACAGGTTTATTCACAATATGTACAGTACTACTTTAAGTTACAGCTCTGGTAGATCTTTACTTTCCTGATCGCAGGAGCGATCCTTAAAAATGAATAACTGACTCGTGGCCCGCGCCACTCCTCAGCGAGCCTCCCGCACACAGCAGACAGCTCCGGCGACCTCTTGTCACCCGTGGATATAGTCCACAACGGCGTCCCAACACATGGTTTGCCGCACGAGCCTAGCTCGGCTCCGCACCGCCCTGGGCGCAAGTTTTGTGCGTTCGCACGAGGGTTCCCTCTCAGCTCAACAAACCCCACCCCCGCGCTCTGCGTTGGTTCTTATATAGCTGCCACCCACGTGACCTGAAACGTCACTGGGTTTTGCACACGGCCCACACTGACCGCTTTGCCAGGCATTTTTGGACATCCATTTCCCTGGATTCCAAGAATTTGACACGCGGCACGCGGCAAAAATGCGCTGTCCCGTACTTTGGGCATCCCTTTCCCTAGCTCTTAGGATTTCCCAGAATACCTCGGCGTGTCACATCCTGCCTGGCCCCTGGCGTCTAATCCTCTGCCGCCGCCCTTTGTGGCGGTTGCTAACTGTAGTCCTACAATACGTTACAATAGCACAATATCATAGTACCAACCATAACGGCATTGCAGAAACCGCAGAACATCTCAAAAAGAAATATTACTGGCCAAATCTTCAAACACAAGTTAGTGAATACATAAATAACTGTGAATTATGTCAAAGAAATAAATATGAACGCCACCCTAACAAAGTGCCCAACGAAGGTCCAATCACGGCCCAAACACCCTTTTCAGTAATCCACATCGACACCTTTCATTTTGAGGGAGAACGCATTCTAACAATTTTAGATGTCTTCTCAAAATATGGCAAGGCATACATTCTAAAAGACGGCACAGGATATTCGGCATTATAGCAACTAAAACGATATTTCTCTCATCACGGATACCCATCTCAAATAACTCACGATCAAGGAACTGAATTCCAAAATAAACTAATCGAAGATTTTTGCAAATCTTACAATATCATATATCATGCCACAACACCTCTAAATTCCTCTTCTAATTCTCCAGTAGAACGATTTAATTGTACATTATTGGAAAAATTACGTATTCTCAGAAATAAAGATAGAAACAGTCCATTAGAACACCTTGTAATTGATGCAATCACCTTTTATAATTCCTCAATCCATTCCACCACAAAGAGAACACCCTTTTCGATTACCATAGGTAACCATTATAATAGTTTAGAACACCTATTTAAACCAACATCCAATATAGAAGAATACCTTTTTAACAAAGAAACTCAAATTCAAAATTTAGCTTCTCAAAATCCACCGAAACGAAACAACTCCTTTTCTCATAAATATCAATTGAATGATATAGTCTATATTGTAGACCCCTTAACTCGAAACAAGAAATCAAAAAATTTATATCGTGAAGGCAAAATTGTAAAAATCGAAGAAAACAAAATACACTGTAAAATGAAAAATGGAAAAATTCATGTTAGGAATTTTCGCCACGTCAAACCGAAACGATCTTTTGTTTCAGACCCACCAACGGAAGTGAAGGATTAGGATTCAAACCCATTGAAACTCGAGGCTTCTGCGCAGATCCTCTTGGCCCAGCAGTCATTGTGAATAGTTACCATAAGTTCATGTTTCATTTCGACATTACTAATCTAGAAAACTCTTATAATTTAATTGAAAATACTACTAATACTTTAATACGCCATAGTAATAACTCCTTCCCCTTTTTATTTTATGAACTATCAAAATTATTGGAAATTACTAAAGAAGACCTTTCAAAGTTGTTACCTTCAAAACAAAGGAACAAAAGAGGTCTCATTAACGGACTCGGAAGTATAATCAAATTCATTACTGGTAATTTAGATCAGAGTGACTATGATAAATTAGAAGAACAAATAAAATCATTACAAACAGATCATAGTACTGAAATACAACACATAAACAAATTAGTTTCCTTCAGTAATTCTATTGCCCAAAAGTTTTATAACGAAATGAATCACGTAAATACAAATTTGGAAATAATTCAAAAATTGTTACTAAAACAAGAATTTCAACTAGGTATCCTAGAACAACATCAATATGTTGTAATGTGTTTGAAAAGATTGTCAAAAATTGTACAAACCCTAGAAAATACTATAAGTTTATCTTTCAATGATATAACTAACGTACAAATGTTCTCACAGAAAGACATATCGAATATTATAAATCACCTTCGCATTATATATCCTGCAAAAAGTATCATTCACACTGATCCTTATTATATGTACGAAAATTTAAAATTTACCAAAACTCAAGTTATTATGTTAAATAAAGGCTTAGTAATCATTTTATCTGTACCAACTACTGATGGAAGTAATTATCAACTATACTCAATAACTCCAATACCTACTGTTAATAATACTATTTTAATACCATCAGAAAACTACTATTTACAAGGGCCAAACCCAAAATGGTCTACCAAAACTTGCATAAAAGGAACATTAACATATGTATGCCTTTATTACAACATAAGACTTACCTCTTGTAACTTAACAAAACCCATATATTGTGATTATGCCAAAGTTACAAATAATATTAAATTATTTCAATTGGTTAACAATAATAATATTCTGTTCTTTTCTCAAGACAAAGAAATTGTATTACAAATATGTACAAATAATCAAAACTCTATACAAATCCAAGGTCCACATTTAGTATATAGCAAATTTACTTGTCCAATATCTTCGATGGAAATCACGCTAGAACCAAAACCAACAGAATATATTAAAAACTTTTCTCTTCCATATATCTACAATGCACCAGTTATAAAGAAACAAATACATTTCCAATATTCCCATCTTGATGTAAATAAACTAAAATTAGATCTAATACCTATAATACCTACTCAGAATATATGGAAGCAATATAATGTACTTAATATTATGTCAAATTTAATTATTTTATGCCTTCTATGTTACATATTTAGAGAAACAATATGTAAAATTGTACAAAAATGCTTCTTCTGTAACAAACGAAGATTGGTTATTGAGGACAATAACCATCATCTAGGGGTGGAGGAATTATGTCATGCACCCACTCCGCCATCGACGGAAAGCACCACAGAAGATTCCACGGGAAATCTTCCGCCAGACACCGCCGCTCCTACAGCCAGCCGCTGTTATCTGTTTACTAAATAATTCCACTGTAGAAACCTTCCGTATATTACTAATGAGTTGTTATGATTCAATATTCTTTCCATTGAAGGAACCTTCCAATATACAATGTAAACTGTAAACACATTATCTCTAGTACATCGAAGGAACCTTCCAGATACATGTTGTAAACACATCCAAATGTAAACCATTATCTGTAAAATACCCTATATATACGCAAGGTTCAAAAGGGAATTTCTTTATTTCCTAAAGTGACAGTGTTTTTATCATAGTCAATTTTTGCTCTCAATTTTGCAAAATCTGCTGAACCTATGAGTGCATCAAAATATTTGTGCCACTGCATAACTCTGAAATTTATTGGCATATTGAGACCGTGTTCTTCGAATATAGGATATCTTATGTTGTCTCTTCCTATCGTTTCGGCATGTACAGATTGAATGCAGAATGTTTCTTTGAATATGAAATCGGCAAACATGGTGTAGGCGGGGTCTGGATTAATTATCGAGTTGCACGCTCCAGAATCTATTAGAATTTTGAGACCGCAAACTGTTATGAACGGTAATTGAGGTGCATTATAAATATTGTTTAAGTCTTGGATGTCGATGATGTGTCCTCGCGAAAATCCTGATCATTTTGAGTAATTTCGGGATATTCTTCTTCTGGTATGTCATTAATTTGATCTGGGCAGAAATAGTAATCATTTCCTTGAGGAGGTTCGTAAGAGAAGTGATCATCATAATATGTATAGGTAAATTGATTATCATCTTCATTATGCGTATTTACACCTTGTCTGATGGTGGATACTCCTGACATTGGAGTGGGGTTCTTTCTTGGGTTTCCATTTGGCGGAGTATGTAATCTTTGAATTTGGAAAGGATGAGGATACGGTCTTATTGGAGTTGTGGGTCTAAATTGAGGTCTAGAAATAGGTGGTCGATGCAAGTTTGATGGGGTATAATTTTGAGATTGAGGAATTTGTGGACGTGGGAATCTGTTCTGTTCTGGTTGATGTTGGGTTGGTTGAAAACGACTATTGTTTGTGGGCATATTTAAGCTTGTAAAAGGTGTCGGGCAATTATTCCTAAAATTGAATACGGGTGGTTGGTTAGTTCTGATTGAATGATTGGGAGTGTAACTATTTGATTTTTGATTGTTACGTAGACCGTCCATATAATTCTCATATGCACGCTCGTTATCATAATTACGACAAGCGCGAAGTGCTTGTGATAAATCTCCGAGTTGGGCATACCGTAAATATTCGCGGTAAGGATTTAGGATTCCGGCGCGGAAGGTACTTAAAGCTTTTAAATCGGCTTCTTGTAGCTTCATTTCCAAAATTGGGGAAGTATGGTTTAGCTTTAAACAACTTTTGTATTTGATAAGTAGTTGATTTAGTCTGTCATGATATTCTGAATAATTTTCTTTATGAGTTTGGCAGCAGTTAGAAATTTCTCTGAAAAGAATATGTTCATCACGTGCGTCACCAAATTTTCTAATTAATTTTTCTTTTAGTTTCTCGAAGCTGGAATTCGTTTCAATGTCTAAAATTGATTGTGCTTCGCCTTTGAGTTTCGATTTTACAACATTGAATAGGAAAGTATTAGTTAATTTTGCGTGAGGAGTTTCTGGAGACCTTTGAAAATTGCGTAAAAACGTTTCGCACTGAACAAGGAAGTAATCTAAATTACTATTTGATTTTCCATCGAACACTGGTAATAAATCAATGTGTGCCATTTCCCATTTTGATAGAGGTTCAAAACCTTGGGCCATTGTTATGATAAATTAGATATAGTTTTTCTTAAAAATAAAATGTGTCTAAAATATTTTGGATTAGGTTAACTTTTGAAATGAATCGTGTAATTTTAAATTTGGTTAACAACTTATGAAGTTACAGATTATGAAAGTAGTTTAGTTTAACTATTGCATTTAGTTTCTGTACTTCACAGAGCCTAGTGTCTTAGTAAAATACAATGTAGCCAAAAATAGTTTACTTAACTACTGTAGCTGATTGTTGGTTTACTCTGGCGTTATAATAAAGTTCACTCACAGTTCCGAAAGGATGCAAAGTAGTACGATGAAAACCATCTTGCAGTAAAGGTGACTTGTCTCCTTGGTGTTTTCTTGATCGATCAGTTCTTTGAAAGTGGAATAGGCAGCGGAGCGCAACCAAAAGCAGTCTTGAAAACTTCTTAATTGGTGAAGAAGCTCTTACTTGCAGTTGATTGGCTGATGATGTCCTCTGCAGCAATGAAGAAGGACGCAATGCCTATGCCGGACGAGCCCCCAGTTAAATTTGCTATTGTTGCGAATAATGTTGATTCTGCAACGTAGCTTCCTCAGGTTCACTACCACAGGAAGGATTGACTGATGATCTTCAATAAAACACACAAAGAAGTATAACGTCTTTTAATTTTGACTCAAAGCTCTGTACAGGCCAGGTCTTGGCCGAAAGATGTTAACACAAAGACGTCTGGTGAGCTTATGCGCTGCTTTCCCTTCTGAACCTTGCGTATATATAGGGTTTTTTACAGATAATGGTTTACATTTGGATGTGTTTACAACATGTATCTGGAAGGTTCCTTCGATGTACTAGAGATAATGTGTTTACAGTTTACATTGTATATTGGAAGGTTCCTTCAATGGAAAGAATATTGAATCATAACAACTCATTAGTAATATACGGAAGGTTTCTACAGTGGAATTATTTAGTAAACAGATAACAGCGGCTGGCTGTAGGAGCGGCGGTGTCTGGCGGAAGATTTCCCGTGGAATCTTCTGTGGTGCTTTCCGTCGATGGCGGAGTGGGTGCATGACATAATTCTCGCACAAGGTAGCAAGCGTGTCGTGAGGCAGCGCACGGAAGGTGAAGGCGACATGTTTCGGTCCTTTCCGTAGATAGGACCGATGTGCGTCGCTGTTCGCCTCTCGGCCGGTGTCGCGCAGGATGCGCCGCGCCTTCGGCCCCAGCGCCTTTGCAAGCGCCGTAGCCGAGCGCCTTTGAAGCTCCGGCATGAATTTGTTTTTTACACCCAGAACTCCGAACACGTCGGTGTTTCTAGGGTATATTTACACTAGCACTTCACTTTGCGCCATGGCGCCGACTGTGCTCAAAGCGTCCGTGGCGGTTAGGCAGTGTGCGCCCTGGCGACGGTAGCCGACGTTTTTTCATTTTCCCCTCGCCAGTTGCCCTGGCAAGGCAGGAATTTATTCAAGTAATGGGTATACAAATATGCTCCAACCGTTAGGTTTCTGGAGCTGCGGGAGGGCGATATCTTAAAACTACTAATTACAACTAATCTTAATCTAACTAAAACTATATATGGCCTCTTTGGGCTATTTGTTTTAATATAAAATTCTTGAGATAATTAAATAATGGAGTTCTTAAGATTGTTCATTGTTTCTTCTGTTTTTTTCTATTTTGTTCATTCACTCACTCAGTCATACTTATACTGTATTTACAAACCCATTCACTCGCACATTCATACCACACTGCACTTCACTAGCACTATGTACTAGTTTGATGTACTAGTTTGATGTACTAGTTTGATAGTTTATTCGCCTCGGCGCCGACTTGTCTCAAGCGTCCGTGGCGCCGCGACGTCTTCGTCGTCTCCAGGTGGCCCAGGCCCGGCGGCCTCCCACGCGGTTCCCGGCATCTGGGAGCGGCGACCGCCTCCCACGCACTAGCTGCTCCCCCGCGTCGCACAGCTCAGAGAACATGTGCGGGGAAGAGTGGTAGCCGACGGCTCCACGGGCCCCGCGTCATCTTTGGCCGCCGGTGCCTCGCCCGTCTCGCAGGCGGCCTCTCGCCGCAGTTCGCAGAGCTCTGCGAGGAGTTGCGGCGGCAGAACCCGGAACGTGAAGGCCACGTGTTTGGGCCCTGCTGGGGCACAATAGGCCCTGTGAACCTCACAGTTCACCGCCCGGCCGGTTTCGCGCAGCAGCCGCGGAGTTTCGGGCCCAGCCCCCGCGTGAGCGCCGTGCGTGCCCTCCGGCGGATCTCCTCCGGCAGCTGGCGGCTTACGCCCAGGACCCCGTAGGTTGCATTGTTCCTATGGTGGCGATTGGGAGGAGGGAGAGGAAGATGCGGCCGCGTTGCGGTGCGTACCGCTTGGTTCTCGGCCGCCCAAATCGGGCGCAAGGTCGAGATCGGCGCTGCCGCGAAGGTTTCGCAAGCATACGTCCATAAGCTGCGTAAGCAGGCGGTAAAGAGGAGTCGTTTCTGTGGGAGTAACAGGTCCGGGGAGCTGAGGAGGGGACGTAGAAGGGAGGTCCTGGCAAGTATTTTGTGGCGAAGGTCCTTGGCGTGCTTGTGCCAGTGTAATGGTAAATGCACCTAGGTACATAATATGAAGTATTGCGTAAGAGAAGCAATGGATATTTCTCTCAAATATGTACGCGAGAGAAATATCGCTTTTCAAAAATTATCTAAATTAGGGTCGCGTCCGGAGCAGGCGCTCTATTGCTTATCTTAAGAACATTTATGAGAGGGCTCCCAAAACCGCTGTCAACGCTAACATGGTTTCAGATTGTAGAAGCAGGAATTTGTAGAAAATTATGAGAGAGTGACTTCAAAAGGGCAACAGTCCTCGGGCAGTAATGTCAGTTTATTGCGTCCAGGACATGTAGAGTTCTGGCGGGGGTGGCGTAATGGCCTCGTAAATTTCCCTGTTTTCTATATAAGGATCCTCTAGCGTTGATAACGGGCAGACAGCCCAGAAACCTTGCTGTATTCACTTCACGCTGCTCTACAGCTCTACTTTTTTCAATTAAACTTATTTCACACTTCATCGGACTTGGTCTCTGTACTTGAACCTCGCTCACCACCACGCTCCTCCAGGGAACTTAGCTTCCCTGCGAACTCAACATTTTTGCATCCTGTACGGGAAACATTTGTAATTGCCTACAATCACTACTAGTAGTACAACACCTGCAGTGAAAGGCATTACACCAGTAGAGGCCACGGTCTAGAGTCACGCCAAGGTACCTCGCGCTTGGGGGCCAGGGGAGGTGCGCGCCCGCCTACAGCACCGTTTCCTTGGATCTGCCCTCTGACGCGGCATCGCATTTTGTAAAGTTTAAGGTCAGTCGTTTCTGGCGGAGCCAGATGGAATACACTTTTAAACGCCCTCTGACGCGGCATCGCATTTTGTAAAGTTTAAGGTCAGTCGTTTCTGGCGGAGCCAGATGGAATACACTTTTAAACGAAATGGTTTTGTAGAAAACTGATACATTCGTGCTCATAATAAAATATAAAGCTCAAACAAAAATTATATTTAAAATTTATTTAACATTAGTTTATATACGGGAAGAAAATATTTTTTAAAGTTTTTATGCAGTATCTATGTTTCATGTGTTTCGTAATTATATATAGTATAATCTGGGTGAATTTTAATTCAAACATTTAATTTAATGATGAATTATATTAATCTCTTTTTAATGTAAAAGTACTAAGTTTCATGTAAGTCGTACATTGAATCTACATTGATTTTAATTTACGCATTAAATTTAATGTACAAGTACATTAATAACCCGTTAATGCACAATGTACATTAACATTAATGTACAATCGAATATTAATTCTACATTACATTTAATGTAATTGCTGACAGTATAGTAAACTTCATGTGTATACCTGTTGTCCTTAAATAATTATGGGACTCATCGGGAGCCAGTGCTCAAAGTACAATGAGGTCTTTCGGGATAAAACCGGGAGTGGCACTGCAATGGATTTCCTATCTCTTCCCTGTAACTAAATTTATTATCAGAAGTGGAGTTGTCAACTGAAGAAAAAATAAATCACTAATATATAGTGATATAGTAAGGCCTCCCAGATGCAGACGCGAAGTGTAGGTGAAGTACCACAGATTTAATACCAGTGGCTGAGTGCACTTCGTAGTAATGGAACTTCGAAGATGAATTTCACAGTGCAAATTTATTCATAATATAAGATTATAATAATTCCAGTTAATATGGGCAAATCGGATACAATTTTGATACAGAGAACTACTAACAACTTCTCGTGGCTAAATGCTACTCTCGGTAGGCGATTCGATACTTTTATGGACCACTTGTTTATCACATTGATCATGACGGAAGAAATATACAATATCATGGGAACCACAATTTCCATCGACTGCGTCATTTCCTGCAATCAGAAACATACTGACACTGAAACTTACAATGTTATCGAAACCAAATATTACGTTGACTTGGCAATTTCCTACTGCCTTCATCAGAAACTGTTTCGGGAACATAGTTTATCGAGCAATGATGTAACTAGTGGGATTGTTATATAGCTCGAGTTTTTAATGTGCCAAGAAATGTATCTGTTTGTAATTTATATAAACAATATTGAATTTAAATTATTATAAAATTGAATATTATATAACAAATAAAAACATTTTTACAAGTTTTATTTATTTTCACTTTACATAAATAGGGAGTGGTAGACACATGTGTTATGTAATTATTTAGAGGATGGTTAAAGCCCGCATTCTTCTATCATTCCTTGGTCTCCTCTGAATTCATCTATTCGTTATCTCGGGGTTCTGATGGACACAAGACTAAATTGGCACAGTCACATCTCGTCCAAAGTAATCGAAGCCAATAGAAGGTTAGCTATTCTACGTCCCATTCTCAATCGTAACTCTTCTTTAAAAATTCATTTCGCTTTAACCATTTACAAATCCATTCTTCGCCCGATATTAACTTACGCATGTCCTGTTTGGATTTCAGCTGCTCCATCCACATTAAAGAAATTACAAATCTTCCAAAACAAAATGCTAAGAATAACAGTAAATGCCCCCTGGTTTGTCAGCAACAAGACCCTTCACAACGATCTTGCAATCGAACCAATTACTTCATTTATTACGAAGCTGGCATATAATTTCTTCAATAATCTAAGTCATGTGCAAGGTGCAGTTACCTACGAAATAGGAACCGATCAACCCCCACTCTCCCGTCTAAGAAACAGACTTCCATTCCACATTTTCCTTCAATATCTTTCTGACATTAGATAAGGTAAGAACATTTCTTGCACTTACCTGTCCGTCCCATAATATCTCCTTTCCAAACCCTATCATTACTCTCTAACAAAATTTCCTCGCAAAAACTTTGGTTGAAGTTATAATCATTACCAGGGAGGTAACACGAAATTACCCCCTTCACGCTTTGCTGATACAAAGTTGCTCGCCCAATCAACTGAAGAGCTTCACGGCTGAACGTTGTAATGCCTGCCAATGTAAAATAAATAAATAAAAAGCCCGCGTTACCAGAGCATTAGGGGGGAGGGATTATCGAAAATACACCAAATTTGTATGTAATTTATATGTAATTTACGTTATTTATTCGTAATAAATTAGATATTTATTACGTAATATATACGTAATGTACTGACGGCCCTTAATTATTTCGGATGTTCTTTAGATTTTTGATTGAGACCATTGAGTTAGGAATCAGATTTCATCGAAGCAACTAATAGTTTTGAGAAACCATCGGATGTAAAAACGAATTGTTCTTTGCTCAATGTCTCGTTCTTAGTTAATCTCAGGTGGAATTAAAAAATGAAATTGTGTTATTTCATTTTTGTTCAATACTTATGTAATTTATAACTAGGGAACGGATTTCCATGTAATTACATGTTTTTACAGCAACTAGATATCTGCATTCAACAATATTTTTTTGAGGTTACAAGACATTCTGAATGAATTGAAACAAATTTTATTTGACATGTTTTTACATATTTTCGTATAAATACATATTTTTACATATTTTACCTACTACTACATATTTCGTTATATTTTAATGTACTTGTACGTCGAACCGGAACATTTCAGATGCGCGCTTGCTTTATATGTTGCGGAATCATCTTTCTTAAAAATCAAATGTAAATCTGCAGGGCTTCTATGACCACCATATCTTCGCCATAATTGTCATCCCCCCCCCCCCGATTACTGCGTACTTGGAGTCAAGACCGGATTTCTGTAAACAAAAGAAATTTCAACCAAGATTTTGCTAATGTTTCAAACACCTTCGTTACTCGATCGAAAACTAACAATTTTTTTTTACAGAAAATTGTCTCGTTCGATTGGGGGGGACCCCCTCCCCCGCCATCCATCACGGGCTACACGGTACTACTATTCACTGGAACCCTGGCTTCTCGTTAACATTGTAATATATACTATGAACGTATTTTGTATTTCGAACAAAATTCTTATAAGTGGTGAAATCTAGTGTAGAATTACTTCTGTAGAGGTAGAACCTACTTTTAGCTACTCCGAATGCTTGTTAAGAACCGATTGGAGACGTTCTATGTTAGGACAATGCTTGTAGAGAACAGTTAAAACAAAATAATGAATTTTTATTTCACATATTTCCTATTTTTTCTTACATATTTTGGAAAAAATAAGTACATATGTATGTACATATTTTACATTTTTTATTACAATAAATTCCGTTCCCTATTTATAACTGATATAATCTGAACCTTCTGGAGAACTGATGGTATTCATGTATTCTTGTAACTCAAGAGAGTAAAACGAAGTTACGTTGTTACGAAGCAACCGAGGTTATGTTGATTGTCGAGCTACAATTGTTTTTTTATGATGATCGAAGAAGTAATATGTGTCGAGGTCGTAATCTATAACTTACAATGTATTAAATGTTCAAGTAATAAATGAATAATATATTGAAAGACAGTTTATTTACAACAAGGACACATCTCGACCCGAGGCCTCTGGGTGAGATAGCCACTTCCTGAAGGGGCGATAGCCACTTCCTGAAGGGGCGATAGCCACTTCCTGAAGGGGCGATAGCCACTCCCTGAAGGGGCGATAACCACTTCCTGACGTCTGTCCGTTGAAAACCATTCCATTCTTGTCTAATCACCATTAGCGATTGCGGCAGAGCTCTGTGGTGAACGTCGCTCGGCTAGGGAATTGTAGCGCTGCTGGGCGCTCCGAGCGCTGCCTGCCACAGCACGTGCGAGCGGAGCCGCAGGGAAAACAACGGAAGAAGGAATACGCACCGGAAAATGTATATTGAGTGGCATCAAAAAGTTCTGATTTTTATTGAGGGCTTGCTAATAACTAGGCATCGGATGTTTAGGGAAATGCCTATTTTTTTCTAGAGAACTTATTCAAAGGCTGATAATATATGTCCACGAATCATAATAATAATAAAATAATAATAAAATTGTCTTTATTTGTGGCGAGGCTCAGGCCATAAGGCCTGCTCTTCCGCCAAACCACTTTAATTAATTTACAATTTTAAAAATTACAGTTGAGGCGTTCGGATGTAATTAATATTAACTGACTTTTCATGATTCGGATGTAATTAATATTAACTGATATGTCACAGAAGAAGAAAAAAATCAATTTGTGACTACCATCTACATCAATTTATCTGTATGAGCCGAATAAATTTATTGTCATTTTTTGTTTATTCTTGAAATTTTGCAAAAAGGAAAGACATGATGTAAGGAACATTCTTAAAAAATGAGATAAAAAAGAGCTCCCGCTTATTCCACTTAGAATCAATAATTCAAAATTCACCCGAAATGTCAGTTGTCATTACCCGACAGCCTCAACTGTGAACAATAAACAAAAAAGGGGGGTTATTTTACATTTACGTCTGGGATGCAATACTAGGGACCATCCAGGCATAAGCGATTTGAGTAAACCCAGAAAAAACCTCAATCAGGATGGCGGCTTAAGGCCGAAATATTGAGAGGAAGAAATATCAGGGCTGAGAGTGAAAAACAAAAGAAAATGGGAAGAGAAGAAAATGGAGATGGAAAAGAGATAATAAAGAAATGATAATGAAAAGGATACGGGGGAATCAGAAGGGAAAATATAGTACATATAATTTTACAATTACATAACTACAGGTAGTGCTTGATGACATATACAATACATAATATCAATCAAAAACATAAGTACAGAAAGTGACAATAAAATAATAGTGTGACTACTGATTTTCTTTGTAACAATAATAGCAAGAAATAATAATAAAAGTGCCAAACATCATAATTTCAGAAACATTTGTAAGTTGTAGTTTTACATAATATTTTCTTATTTTACATTTAGAAATCTATTACATTATAGTAACGAAGTTGTGTTTTAGATATAGCTATGTAATTTCTCTAATTTTAAACATTGTATCAGCAGTAATAGGATTAGCTTTTACTGTATCCTGAAGTAGGAAAGGAGGACGATGGCCAGGGGGAAAGGAGTGGGAAGAAATACTTTCGAAAATGTGACTTAAAGAAAAAAAAAAGATCTAGCATGGAGGATGATATGTAATAAAGGGATCATGGTCATTGTTTCAGAAAATAATTAAGATAAAATTGCGGATAGAACAGAGAGCGTGTGTAAACTACATTTCATTGTTTTTTTTATCCAGACACCAAGTTGAGTTTTGCATTTTCTAAAGTTGCTAATTCTCTTAAGATGTGTAGGTAGTGAGTTCCAGTTTCGAATTACTGTGACAGTGTAAGATTTACTGTATGACACAGTGTTGTGTCGAGGTATGCACAGCAATAATGCCGAACGCGATTGCTCAAGTGTTAGCATTTTGAAGTTCTTAGACATGTGTGTTTGAAGGCCGTTATACAAGATTTTATGGAGAAGCAAGAGGCTATGCAATATTCTTCTTTTTTCAGTGGAGCTAATTTTTGTCTGTTTGTAGTACGCAGATACGTGAACGTACTTACGAAGATCGAATATGAAACGAATGCATGCGTTTTGTGCTGTTTGCAACTTCCGTTGTTGCTTGGTTTTTAAGTCAGTGAGCAAGAAATCACAGTAATAGAAATGGGGCATAATTAGTGAAGTAATCAGGTTCATACGAGTGTTTATAGGAAGTAGTTCTCGTACGTGTTTTAGGGAGTGGAGGTCTTTTAAGACTTTTTGACAAATCTTACTTACATGCGTAGTCCAGCTGAGAGTGCTGTCTATATGAATTCCTAGGTTCTTTACGTCGTTACACCAGGGTAGAGGGGAGCCATTTATACTAATAGACGGAAGGGTTTTCTCTAATTAGTTGATGGCGTTGCGGTAGCCTATCAGTAAGCTTTGAGACTTATTTGGGTTTAATAAAACTCCTAGGGCTGCGGTCCATTTATTGAGAGCATTTAGGTCCTCATTTATTTTCTGAACTAAAGAGTTAAGCTCCGACGGATGTCCGCTGACATATAGTTGAAGGTCATCTGCGTACATTTTATAGCGACAGTATTTAAGACATTGTCCTACGTCGTTTACGTAAATTAAGAATGCTAAGGGTCCTAGAACTGTTCCCTGTGCAATACCCCGGGCGGTTCTAATGGCACTGGATCGGTTTTCACCTGACTTGTTGACGACCTGAAAGATATTGTGAGAACCACCGTATCGTGGGTTTAGCAAAGCCCAATGCTTTCATTTTCTCTAGCAGGATATCATGATCGACCGAGTCAAATGCTTTACTGAAATCTAAGAGAATAAGTATTGTTAATTTACCGTTGTCAATGGCGATTCTGGCCTCTTCAATTAAGCTTAAAAGCACAGTTCCTGTACTTTCTGCCTGATCGGAAACCATGTTGATGTTCACTTAAGAGATTTTTGCTGTCTAAATAGTTCGTAATTTGATGTCGTGCAATTTTTTCTAATACTTTAGAAATTGTAGGTAGGATACTAATAGGTCTATACTCAGGAGGATTTGTTGATTTAGGAAGAGGATGGACAAGTGCAGTTTTCCAAGAGGTCGGATAAGTTCCACTTATGAGAGAAAAATTTATTATATCTGTTACAATGGGATATATTATTTCGGCACAAAGTTTCAGTAATTTGGCATTAATATTGTCTACTCCAGAGTTTGATTTTAGACTCTGAATAGTTTTAAGGACGTCAATAGGACTTGTACACGCGAAGAAAAATTCTTCTGGAGTATTTCTAGAATGGAACTGTAAGTTTGATAGAGTCATGTTTTTTAATGAACTTTCGAAATGGGGAGCCATATTAGCGAAACGTTGGTTTAGGGAGTCTAGAGGTATATCAATTTGAAGCGATGCTCGTGATCTGCCTATGCCAAGTGTGCGTAGAGATTTCCATACTTGTTTCGAGTCGCCATTTGTGCCCAAAACTTTGTGGTAATATTTACATTTCGCGTTTCTCAATTTTTGTGTAACAACATTTCTTAATTTTTTGTATTTAATTCTGTCGTTTTCTCATTTTGAATTTCGAAAAATTTTGAAGGCAGCGTCCCTTTGTTTCATTAAGCAACGTATTTCCTCTGTTATCCAAGGTGCCGGCGGACGTGTTGCACGAGCTTTCCTTACGGGTATGTGCCGATCAATCAGTTCCGTCAATTGATGAGTAAAAGTATTTACTTTTCTATCTAACGAACTTTCTTGAGAGACAAGATGCCAGGGCATAGACATACCGTCAGAGAGAAATAATTCAAGATTGAATCTTTTGAAGTCGCGGTATTTGAAAACTGTTGGTGTATATCTAGGGCATTTCATATTGTAAGAGACGTATATGAGATCGTGTTTAGATATTCCAGGAACAGGTGATTGGCCATGGAATTTCACTTTGTCAAGATTCGATACAACGATATGATCTATCCAAGTATCTGTACTGATTGTATGGTGAGTTGCATTTAGTGGTAAGATAGAAAGATTCATTTCGCCAAAAATACGTTTGAATTTGTCGGCATGCGACGTAGATTTCAGAAGATTACAATTAAAATCGCCCATCAGTATTATGTTATCGTATTTACTTGAGCAAAGCGCAATTTCTTTGTCGATAGCTTCGAAATTCCCTGTTTTCGGAGGACAGTACACTACGCCTAGGGCACATTTTTTGTTAAATATTGAAATTTCAATAAAGAGATATTCGTTATTCTGATTAACGTTATCTGCTGATGAAGTTATATATTTATAAGTGAGATCATCGCGAAGGTAAATACCGACACCACCTCCCTGAGACGCGGTATGTGGGTTCCGGTCACTTCTAAGAAAATGGTATCCAGGAATTGTGACAAGTGTTGTAGCAAGTGACACCTTTAGCCACGTTTCGCTAATAAGGAGAGCATGAAAACGGTGGGTTGAAATTAGTTCTCGCACTTCATCGAGATGACAATATAGCGATTGAGCATTTACGTGACCTACAAAAAAAGTTCGCGATGAAGATTTTGATATGGAGGCGTAAGTATTATAAGTGTTATTGATTGATTGCTTTGTCCATGTAATGAGGAAAGGTGTAGGGGCGGATTCATGCTGGTGGCCATGCTTTCAGAAAGGTTGTAGAGAAAAGATGAAGGAAGAAAAGATGCTTAGAGGGGTGGGGAGGAAAGAGAGGATCCTTGGAAATTCCAAGTTGAGGGAGTGTTAAGCTGTGGGGTAGGGGTGGGGAGCGCTCTTGCTTAGGCGGAAATGGCCTGCAAGTCGGCAATTGTCTGCGCGCGGGCTTTCGTGCTACCTGCTTTGATGACTATTGTGCCATCTTCCGTCCAGACGTTCCGCAGGCCAAATTTATCTATGGCCGCTCTCAGAACCTCCAGACGGGATCTTGTGAGGTCTTCTCGTATTGTGACATCGGTATTTTTCAATTGTCTTTTCTCCCGAAAGACTTCACGATGCTTCCTGTAACTTACAAATTTTACAATGAGCGGTCGTGTTTTTCCTGGGATCTTGGGTCCTACTCTATGACATCTATCAATGTCGTTCAGACTCAAATCGACACTTATCTGTTTTGCCACATCAAGCGCAAGTTGATCTGGGTTTTCATTATCTTTTTCCTTGACCCCGAAGATCCGCAAGGAATTCCGCCGCGTATACATCTCAAGTTGATCTGTTCTCGCGTCGAGCTCTGCTTTCAGATTTTTAATTTCTCTGTCTCGGTCTTCAATTTCCCTGCGCAAATTATTTATTAAATCGGTGTTAAAATTCATACTCTCCTCTAACTGCTTGGCGACCATTCCAGTGAGGACCGCCGCCAAGGAGTCGAGGAAGGCAGGGCATTTAACAACTTCCTGAACAATTGAATTTATTTCTACTTGCAGATTGTTTTGGTTACTCTTCGTAGTTCCTCTGGTATTCGATGCCATGCTGACAAGTGAAGAGAGAAAAAAAACTACCCAAATTAAATTAAATAAGTATAAGTAGAGTTTAAAAGGAGAGATTCACAAAATATTAGAGGAAAATTCTAAGCCACGTTGAAGGAACTAAATTTGAAAGAATTATTAACTGTATTAAACTAAGGAATAGGTTTTAAAGTTTTACGTGCAGCGAGGATCAGATTCAGACGGAGTTGCTATATGAAATGGAGAGTAAAGAGAGTATAGTGGAAAGAAAACTAGGGATTTGAAAGTACGAGTTACTATTAAGAAAACGATTGAAAAGAGAATACCAGGAAAGCGATAGTATAAAATACAATACTTATCTTTAAGCTTTTATGTTGCGACGGCTGGGCCCATGCTGTACACTGTGACGTTGACCACCTGCGGAAAACTACCTGCGCCTAAGCTCGGAGCGCTCCGGGACGATGTTCACTGGACGAGGGACATCCACACTCTGACCTTTCTGTATGTGAAACATTTTGTTTCAATATCGCTATTTACTGTTCAGTTGGAGGAACATATTATCCTACTTCGAATAATTCTGAGTCGTGGAAGTGGAGGTGTCTGTTAGTGACATTACCAAGCATTCGAGAAAACGAAAAGAAAGAACAAAATGAAAAAAAATCACGAAACATGAATCGTTCAAACCGTTAAGGTAAGGGAGCCTAACTTTTTTTTTTTAAACATGTCAACATTTTTTTAAAACATGTCAATTGTTTCTTGATAAAAGGAGGAAAAATGAAGGCGCTCTTTTTTCGCCAAAAGTGTCAATGGATTTGTATAAAATGCTTTAAGTTTGAATATTCTTACTTTAATAATAAAAAATAAATTATATACTTTTTAATAAAATTTGCAATAATGGATTTGTGCAAAAAGCTGCACAAAAAAGATGCAAGAAAATGAATGTTAACTTTCCCAATATATTTTTATGAATTTCAATAAAAAGAATTTATTTTCCATTCAAATCAAGACATGCCCAGCTGTCATTCAATCAAAGCATGACATATTCTTCGCATTCATACAAAACAAGACATAACCGACGCGAAACTCACGCTAAAATTCAACCAAACAGAATATTTAAATTTTATATTAATAATATATTTAACTATCATACATAATTAACAATACACTTACATAATTAAGAATTGAGTACAAATAAAATATTTGCATAAATTTGATGCTATAATATTTTTGGTTTTTCTCGAAAAGGAAGTTCAAGTGTACAGTCACCCTTCTGACCTGAAAGTAGGGTCGCACCTCTGGCACACTGTTGTTCTGATAGCGTGACTTTCCTGACCTCCGCAGACATCTCGCCACGTTCTTCGGCGGGCTGCGTGCTACACTAGAGCAATTCGATATGCCCAAGCGCAGGAAGAGGGCGGTGTTTTCAGTGGGCGAGAACATTGTGCATGACGAAGTGGATATTATATTTACTCTATAAGAATTAGTGGAATCATTCGCGTTTCCTTAATTATTAGTAACCGAGCATTATATATAAACAAAATAATAATTTAAACAATAAATAACACTTATGAAAGTATATTTGATTAATAAACGTTTTGTGAGATATTATTAACTAAAGTAACTTATTTTGTCAACATGTATGGATGGTGAGCTATTGTTTTTCATTGAAAATACCGGTATAATACCGGTATAACCTTTATGGACGTTCATACCGGTATAGACGTCCTTTAGAGGTATTTTACCGGTATAAAAGAATAAAGGTATTTGAAAAAGGTATGAAAAATACCGGTATTTTTACCAGTATTGAATACCTTTTCGGTCCCTGTTCACTAGCAGAATCAAAGAAAAACAAACTATCCTTGTTACCTTCTCTTTCATTTGTATTTACAGTATTTAAAGCATTTCTTGTTTAGAAACATCCATTTTATGTATTTAAATATATTCCCAAAATACATGCTCAAAAATTCAAAAATACAGTTTTTGAAATACAAAAATACATATTTCAAATACAAGTATTTAAATATTGCTCAACCCTGTCTATAAACTATGTGCGATCAGCAATGTACTAATCTCAGTTCCCAGCTTGAGCGTAGTATTAATATGTATGCCACGAGTAAGTCCGGAAAAATTTGTAGAATGAAATTGCAAAATACGAACATAAATATATAAGGAAAACGCTAAAAAATGAATATGTAAAATCAGATTTTCCTGCAATATGTAACATCAAATTTCATTAGAAAACATTTAGTACAATTACACTGTGTAAGTATCCTTACAATACAATTTCAAATAAAAGCTAGCGATGATACATCACATACTTTCTGGCATTATTTCTAAATTTACAATTTTCGAAAATTGATAGAGTTCAACGAAAATGGTAATTCTTTTAAGCGTCCCTTTTATCCGTGGAAAAAATTGAAGTGGTTTTCGAGATTTTTTTTTTAATATATACGTCGATTTCATTCCCCAAATTACTCTATAACAACGCGGTTTTGCAATTAACTTACATGACCTTTGCAATCTTCGAAAATACGGCGGGTTGGGGGAAAATGGGACCAGCATCATATTTTTTATCATCTTTAAACAAAAAAAATGAAGCTCTTTTTGACAACTAGTTACAATTTTTTAATTGCCTATACATTGCCCCAAATTGCACAAAACTACTCATATTTTTTTTAAAAATTATACATTATCTTATTTCCAAATCTGTCAGAACAGATTTCAGTAAGGAAAAAATATATCATCAATATTATAGTTGTAGGAAGACGCCCCCCAAAAAATGCAAATTAGCAATCGTGGTAGAGCAATTACTATGAAGTACCAGAAATATTTTTTTTCTCTTTCGTTTGAGCAGCAGCTCGTCATTGCTACTTTACCCAGAATGGTAAAATAAAAAAGAAATTAAAAAGTGTATTCCAATTTAAATGTTTCAGTCACTGTATTTATTATTATTATTATTATTATTATTATTATTATTATTATTATTATTATTATTATTATTATTATTATTATTATTGTAGAAAAATGGTTCTTTTTAAATATATTGGAGCAAATAGGATCAACAGGAAGCTATTCAACCATTCTAATATTATTATTATTATTATTATTATTATTATTATTATTATTATTATTGTTTAAATTGTAATATTTCCATGCATTAACTGACACCGTTTTTTCATGCATACATCTCCTTATTTTATATAAAAAAAAACACATCGCCCCATTGTGGCCCACTGCCTGTGGAGCGCCAATACCTTTCTACGAAAAACTCCGTAGCTAAAAGATTAATTTGAAAAAACATATAGTAAATAATAAAAAAAAAGAATGTATGTAAGTATTAACATGGGAATCAAAGGTACATGCGTGGTTGGGGGTGTACAAGGTAGTAAATAAACACATTGATAACTTTTGTATCAACATATAAAATAAATTAAATTATCAAAAATACAATAGAACATTTCATTTTATTCCCAAATTTAATCGAGAGAGACATCGTCTTCTTCGTCGCCACTCTTGCAGTCAGCGTTGTCACTCATCGCTACTTTCTTCAGATGAACAGTTATTCAAAATATTTATAATTATTGGTTCCATAATATTGTCTCTCAAAAGCTCTTTCCGAAAATCATCTT
>BLKR01006463.1:0-56908 GCA_011170035.1 Teleogryllus occipitalis
GTGACGTTCGTGGCCTGGCCACAAACCCCACAGCACCCACGCAACATCGGCGGTGACGGAAAGTACGTGAGAACACCGGAAAAGCAGCCAGAGATGGAAAAAGGCGCTACCTGTCGGTTGCGGCCAGAAGCGGCGGCGGGGTACTCTCGACGTAGGGGCGACACGCATGGGGTGTACTATGACGTCAGAGCCGCATTTATACAGCGGAGCGGCGAAGAGTTGCTTTCTTCTTGAATCAGACGGCGACGTGAGAGGTAACTTCGGTAGTCAAGACGCGGGGTCGTGAATAATAAAACGAGCAGTAGTGGAGGAGAGCGTTATAGCATTGAGGCGGCGAAAGCAGCAAAGTGAAATTGTAACGAGGCTGCATAAATTAAAGAGAACGTTGACTGTGAGAACGTGAGCTGAAATAAGTGAGAATTGAGTGGAGTAGTAAACGTGACTGTGAACCGTATTAGATAATCAACGCGCTGTTGGAGCGACACGTTAACACACGCGAGAGACTGAGAAATACGCGTGCGCGTGTCTGGATCTGGCGGCGAGAGCGATAGAAGACTGGTTCGGCAATTTGGTAGCGGGCTACGGCGACGGCTTCCTAGGACATTTGGGAAACGCGAGCGGTGGCGCAGCTGGAGTTGAGCGGCGATCTCGACGATACGACGGCGGTGCGTAACCCGAGGGCTTGGGCAGCTGCAAAGGTAATCCGCATTTGAAATAAACCAAAGTGGGGAGACCGGAATTTGGACGGGAGTGATAGCGAAAGATAAGAACATTAAACTTTGCAAGATCGCCTTAGATTTGATTCACGGCGAAATAAATTAACCTTGTACGACGGTAATGCATTCAATTGCATTCGATTTAAAAATTGTGTAAATATTTGATTAGAGTTCCTCATTTATTGTGTGTAAAATTATTAACGAGGAAAATTATGAATGTAAAAATAGCGATAAGATCCCAGATAACGTGTAATGGTAATCAATCCCAGGAGTGTGGGAAAGTTCAATTTCACTTAATTTAATAATCTAGCAAAAATCCGTGCACGGGTGTTAGGAGGTAATTAGTCACAATATAACGAGCAAATCATTAAGTAAAGATTTTTTTGTGTGTTGTAAATTTTTTTGATTTGATTTTCAACTTGAGTGTCAAGTGTAAAGAGTCTCTTGTGCCATATTTCAGAATATATCATTGTTTTATCTAATTTTGTGTCTGGGTGTGCTACTTTCTCATACCCCAAAAGATCCTGCCCCCCCGAGATATTCAAAGCTCGAAAGAGCATTCTACAAGGCGTCTCCCGAAGTGGGGGCGTTACAATATATATATATATATATATATATATATATATATATATATATATATATATATATATATATATATATATATATTGTAATGGTTCCTTTCTCCCCCTCGTCTATCCTTGCCCCGCGTTGGGCAGCCAAAATGTAATGGTTCCTACTTCCTTTTCCTTCCCCTCCCTCGGCTATCCTTGCCTATCCTTACAATATTTCGTACTCGTACTTGTTTAAACCTATCGTTTGCCCCTTTTTAGCTAGCTAGTTTTATAAAATTTCTTATAACCTGCAGCCGTGGATAAGGTGGTGGTCCTATACAGGAATCCAAGCGAGGTGACTGTATTGTGCGTGCTAGGGCATTACAGTACATTACGACGCATGCTATCGATTGATAAAAACGAATAATATTTTGTTCGTTCGTTTATTACTGCTCACAACTCACCGTCCTTGCCTCCACATTGATGCACAGTAATCCTATGGCATAGACATATGAAAAAACAACACAACAAAGAAACTCATTCACACATAATAATAACAAAATATCATGAGATCTCATTCGCACATCGAATGCGCATTTCCTGATTTCCCTTTGACCATTTCCTAATTTAATCTAATTGAACAAAACTTGGTCTTCAACTATTGCTTTCAGCGACGGAATGCGTCTTCATATGAAGTGTCTGCAAAGCAAGTCATACACACACACACATACACACACACGTGTCACTTCCCTGTTTTGCGGCTCAGCTCTCGTGGCAACGATGTCCCGTGGCCGCCGCCTGGTGCCTTCCGATGTGCGGTCGCCGTCCACTCCTGTTCGCGGTCGCCTTCGGAAACCGATTATCGCGAACCGCTATTGTCCGCATAAATGATACTAATTAGCTGCTAGTCCGTCACCGTTTGATGAAATTTCATGTATTCGTTGCGTATTGTTCAGCAAACGAAACAAAACAAAAACCAACTAATTTTCGCGTTCTAGCAAAAGTAGTTTCTTCGAAATTACTGCTATTCACATCATTGCATTCAAAATGAACGTCCAATTGTTCTGATCTCAGCATCTACTCTTTTACACCTTATAACGAAATGTTCGTAGCGTTGAACCTCCTTACAATAAATAATCACATCTGATTGTCCGTAATCACAAAAAAAAAAAATATATTTGAAACAAAAATATTTACTTGCGAATTTTTGCTGACACTCCAGAATTCCAATAATTATTGTAACTTTACTCCCTATTCGAAATGTAGTACTTTTAAAAGAAATTTTACTACGCGCCAATTCCGCGCACACGAACCTTTACCCTCGGTATCCACGACACATCTCCGCTCACATCGGAATTTTTTCACCAACCTACATTGTTACAAAAATGCTCTCGAACAAAATAGTTGCCACTCGCTTGCTATTAATCTCTGGCTAATTCCGATGACTTTCTTTTCTTCGTAACATGGCGTCAATTGTTCATACTTCTAGTTCATTGCAATTTTCCAAATATTATATTATAATTTCGCTTCCGAACATGCGACAAAGTTGACACTAATTTTGTCGTCTTCCCCGTGTTTTACTCTATTGTTTCCCAATGTTTCAGCCAAATCGGTTTGTGCGTTTTCTTATAATTCTTAAAAAAACATGTTTACAATCTTTCTTTTACTGGCTCAACAATGGCCATATTCTGCTCGTTACATTAAAAAATTCCAATTCTATTTTAATTTATATCTTCCGAATGCGTTGACCGAATTTGATGCCGTTTGTTTTATTTAATTCCATAATTTCTGTTCTACCGGACGATTATGTTCAATTTTCACAAATTTCACGCGCTCTAATTCTTTATTTTAATTTTGACTTGTAAAGTGTTCTCTGTCGGCACCGTTGTAATCGATACACCAGTTTATTCCTTGTCACATTTTTGTAAAGTTGCATCTGGTGGTTTTGGTCTCGAAATGATAGATCATTACTATATATATATATATATATATATATATATATATATATATATATATATATATATATATATATATATATATCTTTTTCTCTCAAAAGATTTTGTCTTGCAGAGTTGGTTCAATCTATGTCATGTAATACGTAAGCTTCATTAATGAAACATTGTGTGATTCTTCTCTAATTTCTGTTGCAGTCATTACATGATCACTCTGTAGAAACTAAGGACACCCTACAAGTTCGAAAATTCTTATTTGAGGGATCTGTAGTACAATCGGATCTACGGAAGCCCTTGAAAAATGATATAATTGTGGTTTGGTTACTGCTGTTTTTTCTGCAGTTACATGCGTAACAAAGGGAACCCATTGCTAATATTACATTCTAATCACTAATATAATTCAAATACATTTACTTAAAAAAGATAACAACATACAATCTCTCTGCTTCTAAGCGATAAGAGTGTGGGTACCATTATCAACAGATGGATGAATTGAAGAAGCAAGTAGCACTTTTTTCAAAGTACATGAAGTTGTTAAGTGTCCAATTTCCTTTAAATCTATCTCTATATATTGCAAACATGTTACATTCATACGAAAGTTGATTTTTGTTGACCAAACGTTGCACCAGAATTCTTATACGAAGATTTTGTGGGATGTTTTACTTCTCGTTGCTAATAAGCAGGGACCTTATCCCATTCGTAATGAACAGATTGAAACGGCCAAAATTTGATACTCTTCGTCGATTAGTTTTGTAAATAATAAACGCGAAACTTTGGGCTATGCGGTTGTGCTCGTGTAACACGGGGTATCCTCCTGAGTCCTGGAAATTTTTTCATTAATAAAATTATTGAAAGTTCATTAAGTGGGTTCTAAGGATAACAAATAACGAAAAATAACGAATAAAGTATTTTTTGCATAATTTGTAAATAAATGGTGGGGTGAAAATGAGGACCTCGGGACTCAAATGAATATGCTCATTGAAGATATACATTTTTTTAGACCATTCAAAAATACAAATTTAGTAAATATTTCACAATTAAGAACTTTTAGTATGTATGATGAGCATAATGGTTCCTTCTTGAGGTTATGCGTTGTGTATTAAAAAAGATTGTCCTTTTTCATTGCTTCAGCAATAACTGGCACTCTCCAATCTTTCAGCCAGTACATACGAATTACAGGATACTGAACAGTTGACATAATATAATTTATTCCCAACAATTGTTTAAATTCATTGAAGAAAGGTCTAATTGAAAAAGTCCTTGTTCTCTTTGTAGCTTCTAAAATCAGTTCAAACAAACAAACATCAAGTCATCAAAATATTCTGTACCCTCGTTTCAGTTGCTTGAATGAACGCAAATTTAAGCAGTTTGCATCAACCCATTAGGCGGTTTCTCTAAACGTCTCTGTTGCCATTTTCCTTTGGCCTAGAATAAATGTTGGTTATTAAATAAGAAAAGTTTTAAGAAGACAACCAGGTTGTTGTTTAAGGTTAGGATGCATTTTACCAGTAATAGAGAAGTAGGTATTTCATCACCTGAACATTCGAAATCTTCAATGATGGAATCTTCAGTGATAGAATCTATTGGTGCTGCTCCTAAATTGAGTACCGTTGTCTTGTCGTCATCATCGGAACTAATATTCACTTCTGATTCATTCAATACCTGGTCCGAGAAACTTGATTCATGCGTGCCGCCATTTTCTTTTCATAACTATGAACTAAAAAAACAACCAATTGCTCCAGACATCTACCAGCACAACTGTGAACTTTTTGAACAAGTGGCGAATGCAGCGTTAGTCCAGCAAATTTTGAAACATTTGGTGTTAAATTTAACTTCACAGGACTCAGGAGGATATAGACTGAGCGAGCGGCTTCACCTCATGTTAGGGCTCGCCACTTCTCTGGAAAACTTGCTAATACTACCCGAGAAGCCCTGGAAGCGAGCACAAGGCAAATAGCGCGCGAGGTCAAGGCATCACAGTCTCGGTCAATTCCTCGTATGGCGAACAATTCATGCGGAGAGATTACGACTTTTCCATTTCCAGCGGGTGCAGCATTTGCGCAGTAGCCATAACATCGTTTTCAATTCTCTAGGCATTTCCTGCGCAAATGCAAAGAAAACCTGCAATTTGGTTCTTTGACCATCTGAAACGTGATTTACAAGATCTGAAATGTTATCTTAATGTACGAAATTGGCATGTGAGGGTCGAAGAAAATCCGCATGTTGCACAGAGAATTTATTTTAAATGGAACACTCACTTTTAAGAAAATTTAACTTTTAAAAAAATGTTATTTTCTACTAAGAAAATTTAAAAAAATATAAAAGTAAAATATATTGTACTCACGTCTAGTCTTTTTGTGAAGTTACGTAAATTGATACTATAGATGTTAAGAATTTCCATATAATGTCACTAATACTTTTTTAACATGTTTCTTTCTCCACATATATTCAAAAAGATAAGTCTGAAATTGGTCTTTGACGCCATGCCGAGGCAATTGGCGCTTAATTGCACTCCGAGTGTTTTCGATTGTATTGGTGTGCTCATTATTTTCATTTTTTGATAATTTCATTTCTCTTCCACACTTCGAACATTCACGTCTACTTGCAATAATTCCAACATTCATACACCACTTAATTATTTCTAATTTCCCTTTTTAATGCGTAGCTCACAGAAAAAATTACCATTTAAAATTTCACTCATTCTCACCAATACAATTAAATTCACTAGAAATGCAATTAAAGAATAATTTCAAACTTACCTTTATCAATATATGTGGAGAAGAATGCATAAAGCAAATGACTTTCATTAAATCAAACAAACGAATGGAAAAAAACAATTGCTTAGAAACGTATGTGACTTAATGTGGCCTTGACATAGGGGTGTAGCTATTCTCCCGATCAGACTAAAAATATTCAGCTTAATATAAGAAAACAGAATGCAATCATTTCTTGAAGATTGTATAATAGTAATCGCGACGCGGCGACCTTTGTCCTCTTCTAAGTTATTCATCCCACTGTGAAGGAGGAAGCGTTGTTTCCGTCCTTTTTATGCTTATTATATTTTTTACAATGCTTTTAGCCATTAACTTTAATTTAATTAAACAAATGTTGCTCATAATTAATTGATTTTATTTCCGTTTTTCAAGATGTCCCAATAACGACATTTTGCAAATGTTGCTTAAGCCGTGGCTAAAAGCCGGAGTCGGTACTATTCGGTGGATTTGAAGGTTAATTTACAAAGGTAATAATGTAAGCTTTCGGAAACAGTGCAAAAGATAGCGGAATGTTTTGGAATTCGTAACTTATCTCTGGTTTTTAAGCACATTTTACAGTTTTCTCGTAAATTTTGCTGTATTCAGTAAATTTAAAAAAAACAAAAAATTGTATAATTAATGATATAATAATAATGTAAATGTTTTTAATTAGTACATACCTCCTGGAAGATCTTTCATATTGAAAATAATCGCTTCACTTACACAGAAAACAAATATTTATATTCAACGACAAGACGTATTTTGTAGCCTGGCCGACTCCACGCACTGCTAACAAAAAAAATTGCCTGGAATGTAACGAACAAAATGAAGCGCTCAAAGCCCACACAATCGGCATTCAGTAATCCCAACTTTACTGTCGCCAACTTGATAGTCCAAAAGTCCCATCTGGAAACTTTTTTCCATTCTGGCCGGGTTTTCAAGATTTCACCACCGTGCGGTGGTGAAAACGAAAACCCATCTGGTGCGCTTTGAGTTTTTGTTCTGCCGGCTGTGCGACCCTAACCTATCTGGTGCGCATTGGATTTTTGTTTTCCTGCAAGCGCAAACCTAGACCCAGGTGGTTCGCACTCAATTTTTGTTTTCCGGGTGTCATGAACCTCCGGCCGGTGCCCCGGTCGTTGAGTGTTGGACCGGGAGCGGTAGCTCAGTGTGTCAACTGATGTCACTGCAGCGCCTCTGACCGGGAGGTCTTAGCTTCGAGTCCTGACGGCGGCAGGATTTTCGACACTAGCTTTTCAGCTAGGTCGAATTCAGTCGCTGTCTGGAGGAGAATTCTAGCGGCCGGCTGCTCTGATCGGTAATTCTCCGTGGTTTCTCCGATCAACACCAGGCAAATGCCGGAGCAGTACCCTTACACGCACACTTACACTAACACGCACTACACTACCACTCCCATATTCCGGGAGACCGGTCGGGAGCTTAGAGCTTGTCCCGGCTGGGGCGGTGCCCCGCTGGTGGGAGAGTTCTGGTTTGGGGGAAACCCCACTAGCCGACGGTAGGTCGGCGCCGGATCTCGCCATGCAGCGGGGGAAGATCACCGCCATCTCCCGAGAACAAAACATGCACTACACTTACGGGACTAATGACCGAAGCCGTTGACGCGCCCGGAAACATGACAAAAACCAAACCAAACCTTGAGTGTTGGTTCTGGGTGCGCAGGGACCGTGCAGCGCGGGACGGCTGCTCGTGGCGGCGGCGGCGGCGGCGGTGGCGGCGGCGGCGTTGTGGAGAGCGCGTGGCGCTGCCGCGCCAAGCCGCACCCGACGCCACCTGGCGGCTTCCTCTGCCAACACTGCGGCCTCGTCTCCAAGGACTTCCACTCGTGGGTGCGGCACGAGCGCGTGCACACCGGCGAGAGGCCGCACAAGTGCCCGTTCTGCCCCTACGCCACAACCCAGACGGGCAACTTGAACGTGCACATCCGGAAGCACACTGGGGACAAACCCTACCAGTGTTCGGATTGTGGGATTAGTTTTTCGTACATTAACACTTTTAAGAAGCATAAATTTCAAGTCCATAGTGGAGCTTGTAGTAAGGAAGTGACACTTACGTAGTGCAGAGGAGTAGCTCTCCTTACTTGGCCTGTAATACTGTTGTTCTGTTTGTTTTGTTTGTTTTTTTCCTAGGGCTTTTATCCAGCCGACAGCCGGTTGCCCCTTACCGTTGCTTCCCGAAGGGACGCATACTCGACCATACACTAAACAAACACTTGCAGGCTTCCCTGATTTGGGGTCAGCAGAACGCGAGGCCTTCCGCGACAACACACACAAAGTCAAGGGACAAACAGCCATGCCCAAGGCGGGACTCGAACCCGCGACCTTTCGGACCGAAGCGCTGAGTCGGTACTCGCTCTTAGCCACCTCGGCCATCCAGGTCGGGTGTTCTGTTTGTGAGTGTAGCAAATAAATTCACTACTTTCCTTGTAAAATTTTTTTTTAAATTAATACAAAAAAATACGAAAATAAAAATATTTGAAAATGTTTGTGATTATTTTTAATAGGCTACCGATCCATTCTCCTAAGAACTAATTGAAGCGTGCGGCCAAACAACGGGACAAACTTAACAAAAATATGGATTTTCATTTTAGCATAGGAATTTATGCCTCCTCTATCTTCTATCAAGGAATGTTTCTCCATAAAGAGAACACTAAGCACGGAATGCTTAATTTATTTGAACGAGTCGCGTTTGTCTCTAATGTAACGACGGGAGTCGTATAAAAATTTGTCTCTTTTTTCTCCCGTACGCGAAACAAAGTCATATCTTTTTATAACACGTGATTTTTAATATTAAGAGTTATTTCATCATTGATAAGATAATTAGTTTTGTAGTGTTATTTAAAAAAGTTATTCTCAGTTACTTATGTATTCTTTCTTGTTTTGTGAAGTTGAGTGGAGCAACGAGTCACGGGAATATTTTGTCCCATGATGTTAAGTTGATTCAACATCATCTTATATTTTAATTAGTTCTCATGCACAGTTTACGTTTCAGAATACTCCTAGAGAATATTTTTGACCAATATAAACTAATATAAATTTAACTGTCATCCTCTACATGAATATTATCATTAACTTTTGAAATGAAAAAAAAAAACACTTTGGAACCAAAGAAACTTAAAACAATGTTAAGCTGCGTATATTTCTAATTTGCGGTGGACACTAAAAGTTCTAGAAATTATGTTTAAAAATCTGAAAAACATGAACGCTGAAAAGGAAGAAATATATTTTAGGAAATGCACAATTCGCAGATCGTTTTTCGGTCCCTCTCTTTAATGGAAGCGAAAATATGAGTGTTATGTGAAGGTGTAAAATGTGAATACGGTTCAAGTTTGTAATAAAATGTAAATACATCTGCTAAATTTCCCTTCTCTCATTTTTCTCTTCTCTTCCATTTCTATACCATAATTCTGTTCGGCCCTAAGCCGCCATCCTGATTGAGGTTTTCTGGGTTTACTCAATCGCTTAAGGCGTATGCCGGGATGGTCCCTAGTTTTGCACTCCCAGACGTAAATGTACAGATTTCCCTCCCCTCTTATATGATACTACTCTGTATCAATGTAGACTCAGTGGTTAGGCGGAAGAGCAGGCCCTATGGCCTGAGCCTCGCCATTAATAAAGACATTATTATTATTATTATTATTATTATTATTATTATTATTATTATTATTATTATTATTATTAAAAAAATTTATGAATGTATCATTAAGTTTAATTTATCAAAGTTCATGAACATTCAATTGTTACGATGTGTAATTACATCCTTAAAAAAGTGTGTTTGACGACATAATGATATTGTTGCCATTAAGTTAAGTAATTGCTAAAACTTTAGATTCGATGAAATTACTTCAATTAAATTGAATTAATTTGCGATGATTTTTTTTCCTAGGGCTTTTATCCAGCCGACAGCCGGTTGCCCTTTACCGTTGCTTCCCGAAGGGACGCATACTCGACCATACACTAGACAAACGCTTGCGGGCTCCTCTGATCTGGGGTCAGCAGAACGCGAGGCCGTCCGCGACAACACACACACAAAGTCAAGGGACAAACAGCCATGCCCAAGGCGGGACTCGAACCCGCGACCCTTCGGACTGAAGCGCTGAGTCGGTACTCGCTCAGCCACCTCGGCCATCCAGGTCGGCTGCGATGAAATTACTTCAATTAAATTGAGGGGGCTCTCCGACCAGTCCTTTGGGCATTACGCGACGCGCTGCTGGCGCTCATCGTGGCGTTGCCACGACTTAGTGCATGGGGCGTGGCGCTTCGCCACACGGATGCCACACCCTCCCCACCTAATTGTGGGCGCAGGGGCGGTGCCGCTTCTGAATGCGCTTTATGCGTCGCACGTGGATGGCTCCAGGCTGCTGCTGCCGCTGCTGCTACTGGTGGTGATAGTTCTGAGGTTGGGACTGCAGACCCTGTTCCAGTTGCGGCTGCAGATCTTGCTGCTGAGCCTCTGATCCCTGGGGCGGTTGCACCATCGCGGCGTCGCTGTCTGCCCGCCGGAGGGTGTTTAGCGGCATCTACTCTGAAGCTGAGTGGTGCGGTTCTGGTGATGGTATCTGCTCCGCCGGTTGTTCGGCTGAGGCTGATGTGCTTTTGATGGAGTCTGAAAACTAAGCTGTTCCGTCAGTGCTCTCTCCCGCTGTGGAATATCTAAGGCTTCTGCATTATCTTCCATATGAACAGCATGTATCCTCTCTGTAACGTGTTTGAGGCTGCTAAATATGACACGAGCGTTTGGGAGACTTTATCAGGAGGTTGGGCCGAAGAAAACTTCTATTCGTCTTTCTGACACTTTCGCACAAGGGAACATTCTGTAAAACAAATATTAAGACTGTTAGCATAACTCGGCAAATAGGATAATTAAGTGTTAAAGAAAATATTAGTGTAACCTGTGCCTGGACGAAAGTAAAATAGTTTTCCTTTCTGCTTGTGTTTTGTTACTCTCAGGTGTAACGAAAACCACAGAGCCCACGCGCCAACATGTTGCTTTCGTAGACAATCAATCGGCCTATACCTTCAGATCGCGATAATGGGAGTTAATCCAGCTTTTCATTTAGTAGGTACGCGTGTATTTCTTAGCTTTTTACACTAGCGAGGCGGGTCGCAACGAAACTGCTCGGCTTCCCTGATTTTCAATAAATGTGATTCCGTCGCGTCTTATCTGGAAAGGAGTGAGAGTCCCCGAAATTGTAATCATGTGCGGCGTTGCCTTGCATCTCCTTCGGCAAGCGCCGGCCACGCGCGCCCCGGACATGGCGCGTTCTTCCGGTCATCTTTGGAAGCAGTTCAAATCACCTGAATGAAATTCCTTCTCTTTGCAAGGTAATTGGCATTTTTTAGGCAAAATTAAGACTATCTCGAGCCTGCGACGTTTGAAATGTATACCCTTTGCTCTGAATTCGTCCAAAAGAATGGTTATAATTCATTATATTCCAAGTACGGCGCAAAATTTGAATTAATTTGGCCGCCTACGTGCCAACAAACGTGTTCCTGGTGACTTCTGACAACCTTAAATGTTGTATATCTTGTGTACACCTTTGCTTCTTCTACCTTGATTACTCTGCAAGGTACCCAATTTGGGTTCTCTCTGAATGTTTTGATGTACACTTTCCTACCTACTGGGATCTTGTGTCGATGCTGAGTTCTAACTTGTTCCTTCCGAGACGGTAGTAGTGAAAGCTATGTCCGGGGCTGTTTGCCATGTGATTTCTGTGGCGGGCTCAGACCATCTTTTTCTGACATTCAATAACAACAATCCCGCCTGTTTTTTATTCAATCCCTCATATCTTGCTTTGGTCATGGCTGTTTTAACGGTTCGAACAAATTGCTCTGCTACTCCAATGGGTGATAAGGGGGTGTCCATAAAACGTTTTGAAAACCTCTTACGAAAAATGTGGGCCATTGATACTAATGACCAGCGTTCATTTCTAAAAATGTGTTGTAGAGCCCTCACTGTGCCCGGCGATGTCGGACTTGCCGACGAGACAGGTCAGGTGATCCGGTAGAGGGAGAATGTATATCCGCGAGCTGTAGATAGTTTGAAGTTAAGAGTGGAACGTGATTTAATAGGCAAATGTTACGAAGAAGTACTCCAGAAGAGGACTGGGGCGCAAGAAGATACCATCTGGTACAGTGCGCTGAAGAGGATCTTGGAACGACGAAGAGGACCTCGAAGATTTAGGCAAAAATCATAGCCTACATGTCTACCTAGGGATGAAAGACACGGGTATGATCTCGCCAACGGAAGTAGTAGAAAAAGGGCTCGGGTATAGAAGAGATTGGACCCTATGTTCATGTATAGAGCGGAGTACCAAAAGATCAGAGGGGTAGTAAAGGGATTTCCCTATTCATAAAAAATAAGTTCAGAAACCATATTAAAAGTTGGAAAGCTATAGACGAGAGGCAGATTAAAGTAAATTTAGAACGTTTTAGATACAAAATGACGATTCTTGGAGTGTACGCTCAGAATGAAAATGAAGATGTTAGTATTTTAGAGGATTAAAAAAAATAGATGGGCTAATCAGTGAATGTAGGGTAAATAGAGAACTTATATTATTTGGCGACTTTAATTCTAGAGTGGGAAAATTTGAGAGCTCAAAAGTCGTTAGACAACATGGAGAAGAGGTGGAAAATTCGAATGGAAGAAGATAGATTCAACTATGTGAACAGCGTGAACTTACAATTAGAAACAGTCACTTTCAACATAAAGATAAGCACTTGCTCACTTGGGAAGATAAGGTAAGAGGAAGGAGATCGGTGATCGATTACGTAATCACTAGACATTATTTAATTGGTAAAGTAATAGATGTCCGGGCACACAGAGGTCCAGAATGTAGATCCAACCATTATCTAGTGAAGGTCAAAATTATGTTTCCACTTATAAGACAAAAAGAAATGGAGATCAGAGATCATAAGAAAGACAAAAATGTAAATGGTGAAAATAGAAAATATAATATAGAGGGTGTATCACAACTCAATATAAGATATTTATTTCAAAGAGATTGGATAATTTACTGAATGAAGACATAGTTGGATCAAATAAGGAGATAGTGAACACCTCAAAGATAGTCTACATCAAGCGGCTAAAGAAGCACTTGGAGAAATACCTGTAAATAAGAAAAAGAGGGAGGAGCTATTGGATTACTCAAGACCTGGAGCGGGAAATAGAGGAGAAGAAGAAGAATGAAAAATGGTTGAGTACCTAGAAAGCGGAAAGAATGGAGGAATATAAAATCCAACAAAATAGTAACATGAGAAGGAAAGAAAAACAACAATCATGGGAGCGTAAATGTGAAGAAGAAGAAATGTACGAAGGAGGAACTTAAACAAGCGAAATTTGGAAGTTCATAAACCAGGTCAAATGGCCCGAAAGGGAAAAAGTCCTCATACACAATATATCTGTAAGTAAATGGGAAGAGTACTTAGAAAATTATTAACAGAAGGAAGATCAGATTTTCTTGGAAATAAAGAGAGCGAAAAAATATCTCCGGCCAGAGAAATTACAGTAACATAAGAGAGGGTTAAGAGATGTATCAAAGAAATGAAAGTCGGTAAGGCTCCGGGTCCAGGAGAAATCTCAAGCGAACTGATCAAGAACGGAACACCAAAGCTAGTGGGTATAATTTACAAAGCTAATTAATTGCTGTATAAATAAAGGCGATGTAGCAGAAGACTGGAAAATGGCTTATATAACACCAATATATAAGAAAGGAAGGAAGGACGTGTGTGAAAATTATAGAGGAGTAGCAGTGACAACCACATTCAGTAAGGTATATGGAAGAATGTTAAGAGAATTAATAGAAGAGGAATACAAGGAGCACAAAGAAGAAAAAAACAAAGTGGTTTTAGGGCGGGTCGTTCTTGTATAGATAACCTGTTTCGTCTGTCCCAGATGATACAAAAGAAATGGCAAACAGAGAACTTCATATGGTCTTCCTTGATATAGCAAAGGCCCAGTGGCGTGCATTCCATGGAATGAAGGGAATGAGTCATTCCCCTAAGCAAAGCAGAGAAAAAAATCATTTCGATATTTACAATATTCGTTGCTTATGGTCAGAACAAAACGTTTACTCAATCTAAGATTCTGAGCTAAGTACCAGTGGTTGAACCGTAACAATCGATGTTTTCAAAACGGTGTGTAGTTTCGTCTCGTGACGTCAGCAAAGCTTCGTTCTTGGAGGGGGGCAGGCGATCAACTTCGTCATGTGTCGTGGCAAGTCGGCTCGGTTCGAGAGTGCGCAAGAATGAATTTTCTAATACGTTCCCTTGTGATCGGCTGATAGGTATTTCACGTTCGAAATAATTTTGGCTTAATGAGAGTGTTTGATATGCGCGCGAACTTACATCATAATACAATGTAAGTATAAATTACATAATAATATCGAGAACGTTTATCTTAAGGTAATGAAAGTGATATAACAAACAAATTCTTTGTGTTCCGTTCTGCAGTTCTCCCTTGCGGGAAGGGAATGTATTGGCAAACTCATTCCGCGCAGTAGTCGTGGCATCTAGCGAGGAAAGTGGAAACTAGGCAGGGAACCAGAGGGGAGGCACGATGACAGATTTAGGGGGTCCTTCCGGTCCCTCTCCTGTCAACTTTTGTATGCTTCGCAACTTTCAGTTGCTGGTCAGTGACGAGAAGCGACACTGAAGGAAAAATTATCTTGTGCTTCGGGCCTTTTTGTTGTTGTTTTGAGCAGTGGTATCGTGAGTAGTGCTGTCACTTTAATGTCATTGAGAAAATTTGGACGCTAATAAAAGGTTTCGTGGTAGGGAAGAAAGAAAAATGTACGTCATCTGAGGTGGAAAAGCTCATGAATGAGGCGGTGGAGAGGACAACAGTAGAACAATGGCGCAATGAGGTAGGTCATATAAAATAGGTACTTTCGAAGGCATGGGAAGACGAAGGAATTGTGGAACAAAATTTGGAAGAAATTATTTCTCTTCATTATTCGAGTTCCATCCCTTCCAAACAATCATCAGAGAGAAGTGACTCTGAAATAAGTGGAGTATTTCCTTTATAACAGTAATTTGTTTGACAATTAAAACTGTGTACTCGTAAATAGTGTTAATCTAGTAGAAATTGTTTGTAATGTTAGAGAACATCTCGGGGTAAATTAATGTGCTACGCGAAGTGGAGAAGAGCATTTGACATAGGACGAAAACTGCAGTTGTGACGACGACATTTACAGTCATCCACCCACTGTACCGCTTGTCTTTCTGTCACCGTGATCGCGCGGTCCTCGCCGCTCCTCCCCCAGCCGCTCTAGCACGTGCTCAGCCGCCCGGCGTGGTAACGCCGCCGCTCCCTACCTTTTATTTATAAATTTATTCATTACTTGGTTAGACGGAAGAGCGGACCTGATGGCCCGAGACTCGCCGCATAAATAAAGTCATTTTATATACTCATCTCAGTTCGTTCTTGTTCTCTCTTCTCTTCTGATGATTACACAAATTCGAAGAACCGAAATCTATAATTCCATTTTCACTGATACCATTTCAAGATTCAAACGGGAGTCCACAATAGCATTTTGCAGAGAAAACGTCGCGAGTAAAATAAATTCGTAGTCTTCATTCCGTATGGTCATGTGCAATCAAGATTACAAAGGAAAGTAACTTTCCTTCTAGTGAAAGCTAATGTAAATTTTAGAATTAGAAAACAAATGTGAATCATTTTAATTATTTTTTCTTTACAATAATTTATTTAAATGCTGATTTTTCAACGTTTCATGTATTTTTACAATGCTAAAAATGGTAGGTGGTCCGATGGCAGGTGCACCTACTTTAGCGAGAATAAATGATTTTGCCTGCTTATTTTAGTAAAAGTGAATGCCCTTTGCATGCTTATTTTAGGCAATAATAAATACATGAACTTCCGGGCTCAAGTTTTAAAGTAACAGAGAGTATACATCTGCAGTCTTGCGTAAAGTTTGCACGAAATATCGGCCATTACAATGCGCTCAGCGACCATTACAATGCAGGTCTCTCTGTCTCTCTCACACACACGCGCACTTTCGTCCAGACCAGATTTGTCCATTTGTCAAAAATTGTCAAACTTCGAATTTTCAAGGACGTGTGATCTGTTGAGTGAAAGGAATCGATCATTTTCTTAATAATGTCTTTCTTGTCTGATTTTTCAATTGACGGCGAAGGATCTTTAGTGTGAAAAACGATTATCGGTGGTTGCCCTTTGTACTGTCTGAAATTTCTCATGAGAATACCGTTTTTGTTGCAATTTTCTTTTCTTCACGGGGGTATCTCCCATTGCAATTAAACTCATGTTTATCTTCCCTATGTTAATTTCGCAGACATTTAACAAACTATCTGAAGAGCTTAAATTGTCACTTTCCTGATTTCCTCTTTTTTCTCTATATTCACTGGACTTTCCGCTACTTTCGTTAATGCTACGGGATCCACTGATCTCGACCACCACTTCCTTGAGTTATAAAGCCTGCTGACTGTTTCGTGACGTCACCGTAGGTAGTCATAGAGAGCATCGGTCACTCCTCGCTTACCTTTTCCACGCCAGGAAACTCGTTTTCACTCCTTTTGTATTAAAAATTATCAATTCATTATAAAAGTTCTTTTAAGTACATTTTTAATAAACATTGGTTTTCAATACAGTACATTATGACCTATTTATTGAGAATACAACCGATGAATTTACTGGAAAATATTCAATCTTCTGCAATTTGTTAGATAATCTATAATTTTCTTTTGACAAAACTTAACAAAAAAATAGCTTTCCAGCGTAAATGTGTGACTAAATCATTTACTGAATGACCATTTACACAAGCATCATGAACGAATTCTCTCTCAGATATTTTAAGATAGTGGGACAGCAAACATTTCTTTCCTTGGTGACTTTTGAAGCATTCCTTATTACAAGGAGTCATTGGGACCAGTCACCCATTCTCCTCTTACATTTTCTTCAGTGCATATTCCAGGAAAGTAAATTTTCCTCCCTTTTTTAATACAATAGTAGATCAATGCATGATTACAAACTTTGTTCTGAGCACATGGTTTTTATTAAACATATTTCTTTACAATACAATACATTAAACCTAATTATTTACAATATAATACACAACACCTATTTATTTACTAGGTAATACACATCTCATTTATCTATAATACATCACTGAATTTATTGAAAAGTATGTAGTTTTCTCTGTAATTTCCATTTCCAGTCTTTCTCGCTTTTCACAAGGGCCCTCCCGTCTGGAACACTCCTTGGTAAGGTGAGCTGGACAGTTAGGGAACACAGATGGTACAGCATCACTTCTTAACTTCAGTATATTTAGTCTATATGACAGTTTCTCTCCTTGTTCATTATACACCACCTTCTCCCAAATGTCATTTTGATGGAAATGGTGGCATAACTGAAACAAGAAAAAAATAATATATTATATGTATAATAATAATAATAATAATAATAATAATAATAATAATAATAATAGTAATAATAATAATGAGGTTGCATGAGAGGTAAAATAAAATTGTACAGTGGTTAGTCTATAATATCAAACGTGAACATAGAATTTAAGTTTCATTTTCAAACCAATTTTACCAAAGAACAAAAACAATTGATTTGAAATTAATTCATGCACCACTGAGACTTTTGCTTTCATACTTCCCTAAGGTAATTCCTTTGACATAAATTATTGTTTTGTTTTAGTAACTTATTCATACAAGTTACAGGAAATCTCTAAGATTGTTTGTTAGGTTATGAATTTTTTACGCATTAATTACAACTGAATGCTATAACTTAAGTACTACTATTCTAAGATTATTTAACTGATAGTTGAAGTTTTTACTATCACTAATCACTTAACAGTATACAGAAAATAGTTGCAAGTTCAGCATCATATTACAAGGAAGAATTGTAAGATCTAATTGCAAACAACTCGGTTTCGTGATAGAACATTAGGAATATTACTAAACTAGCTGGTGTACCCGGCGTTGCTCGGGTTTATAGTAAATTATTAGTCAGGGAGAGGAATTCCATTTTTTCATACCCTGCGGTGGGGCCTACTATCCCTTCTGTTGTATCCCGTCTCCGCCCTGCTCCTCCCTGCCATGCTCTGCACGGCCACGCTTCGATAGCCCTGTCTTCTCTTCATCCCCATTTGGAAATTTCCGGTTAAACTACGTGTAGAATAAAACTTATTTTTTTATGTAAATCAATTAATCATAACAGTGAAGCATGAGAACAATACTGATACATCAATATGTACATTATGGGTACACACTAAATCGACAATGTTCTGAACAAAACCATATTAGCTTCATTATTTGATCTGAAGTGCTATATATGAAGGATCTTGAAATGTGAATAACAGAAACCAATTCGTGCGTTGAGAGCAATTGCAATGCAAAATAATAGCACAGATTATTCTCAATATGTAAGAGATCATTGCTTAATTTCATACTACTGTACTAATCTTCTGCACATAATGAAGAAAAAAATCAACTGGATGAAACAAAACATACAAACATTTTACATTTTACCAATTTGAACACGAAAACTGTGTAAATAGTCAAGTTGTGAGTGCTATTGAAAAGCAACCCTACGATGTAGAGAATGATTTACATTTGCATCCCTCCTTGCAGTATTATTGTCAATAGTGCGTGCGAGTGAGCGAGTGAGTACTTCAGCAAGTCGCACTTCTCTTAATAGCCGTTTCAAAACGTTTATAGACTGCCCATCTATTCGCACTTGTATAGTCTGTTTTGACAACTTGACACTCACATTGTTTCAAGAAATTCAATGTTTACAAATTTCTGTAAAAGAAGAGGTTGTTTAGAATGTATACGACATCTATATATAATACATTGTAGATTACTGTATATTCTGTACTATATATTATTGTACATTGCACTGTCTCAACCTACCTCAATTTCTGTACAAATTCAAACTCCAATGTTTTATAGCCACTTTGTACATACCACGGATTAAGGATAATGCATGTACCTTGTCATCTTTACCACTTTAGTTACCGATTTCTTCCAAATATTCCACCAATGTTCAGAACTAACAAATCACCACCGTTCATACAGGGACATTACATAACCTTATTCAAAGTCCAATGAATCTCGTAATAATTCTGGACATTGATAAAACCAGTAGTAGATCTCAGACGTCATCCTCTGGTGGCGCACAGCTAAACTATTGACATTGATGCGCTCTTGAATCTGTGATGTAAAGCTATGCCAAAAATGTCGAGAAAAGTAATTATTTTGGAAATATATTACGGTTTAGGGTTGTAAATCATAGCCTATAGTACTCCAGACCTTTAAAGGAAGTTAGCACAAAAGTTTCATCGGCATTGGTTCAGTAGATTCAGAGATTACCGTGTTGGAAGACAACACACTTCTGTCTTTATATATTAGTATAGAAGTATAGATATAGATAATGTCAAAACCGTTAGCAACTCACCTACAATTTATGCTTTGAATAAATAATAAATGTAGATTCTACATGTGCATATGAACCACTATGAGAATTTGGAAGGAAGTAAATCTTCTCTGCGAGTAGCTGCCGTCCATTTCTTCCGAAAAGCACGATCTTTTGGAAAACCAAAAACATGTACTTTCGAGGCTTCATCGTAGTTTCCTCCACACCTCGGAACTACACATCTAAACGGCTTATCAAAGCGGCAGTATAATACAATTACGAACTGCACCGAACACACGGACAACACCAGACGAATTCAACTAAAAACAACATAACTACGCCCAGGACCTGCCACGACATGCCTCCTGACTACCTACGCCGCCATCTTAGTGACGTCACGTACTAGTGAACAGGCTTTATAACTGTAGGAGGTGGTGTCTCGACGCTCTCTTCATTGACAAGAAGCATTTTTGGAAGCGAACTCCCTATTTTCCGATATGAGTTCTCCAATATTCGATATAATGAATATATATATGAATTCGCCAATATTCGTCATATAATTCGTCAATCTAATGACTCCTCTAAATCTTCACTAGTAAATAGTGGTTTACGCAACTTGGAGATTTTCTTTTCTTGACATCGCGATGAGAAAGATTAAATTGATTGAAACATTTGACGTATCTCGTGCGGTTATCGCCATTCATGTTGCACAGCGTACGCACGATTCACAGACCAAACTCTAGCCTCTTCTCTTTATAAGATACGTATTGTGACTGATGCTCAGAAAATTTCACTCAAGGCCCTTGAAAAGTGGTCTGTTGTATTTCATGAGCAAGAAAGGCACCCCATCCCTAGGACGCAAAGGGACTCAGCGGTAAAATTCGTTTCACTGACACGACGAAAAGCAATAGTAGAATTCGTTTCGCTGTCACCAATCCCTAATGGGAACAGAGTGAACATATGAGTTACTAATATTCCCTGAAATCCTAATCAGGCAGAGGTCATTCTTTTCGGCACTTGTATCAAAGACTGATAAAACAATTCGTTAGCGCAGGGGCAGGAAGCGCGCGCCCGAATACTTACAATAGATTTTTTGGATCTGTTCGTGTTCTGTGCCCACTCTTTTGTGTTTTGTAGAAAATTGAATGAGAAATACGCCTATATTTTTTCAATTTTTTATATGAGCGAGTTCAATCAGAAATTTTCGTTTTTAAAACTAATTACATTTTTAATGAAATATTTACTTTTTGAGAAAGTAAGCATATGAAAGAAATATCAGAAGAATAAAATAGGCATGTCGAAGTATTAACTGAAACAAACCAGGAATTGTTACTAAAGTATATTCGGAGCATCAATCAATCATGTTTTGCGGAGTACGCGTACATTTCAAAATTTAATATAAGCGCAACTATACAAATTATCAGTTTTCAGGTAAACAAAGAAACATGTGTCTCTTTGTATGATGTTTAGATTTAATAAAAATATCATGCATTTTTTAAAAAAAGGGTTGTCTATTCTTGTACGATTTAACGTGGAATGGCTCGTATTTCAATTCGTTTCACTGTCACCCATCCCTTCTCGGGGTAGAGCAGTGGCGGCTCGTTCGCATGTGCACACCCAAATAACTGCGGTGCAAAGTTTCTTAAACATTTCTAAACATGAGGGGAATACAAGACCTCTCAGAGCGTTTCCGAAACATGGTATTTAGAAACACGTGCCGTTCGGAAGCTGCGATTGGCAGTCCGACGCCAATGCCCTTCGTGACAGCAGGCTAGAGCACACTCGGGAAATGCGAGCGAGCAGCCGGGGTCGGCGGCTCCCGCGGGGCTGAAGGGAAAAGAGGGGGAACATGGTGGCATACGGTATCAACTGATGTCACTGCAGCGCCTCTGACCGGGAGGTCCTAGGTTCGAGTCCTGACGGCGGCAGGATTTTCGACGCTAGCTTTTCAGCTAGGTCGAATTCAGTCGCTGTCTGGAGGAGAATTCTAGCGGCCGGCTGCTCTCATCGGTTGTTTTCCGTGGTTTCTCCGATCAACACCAGGCGAATGCAGGAGTAGTACCCTAACAAACGGGCCACGGACCGCGCGCGATCTTTTGTTCCTTTTCCTTGTCATATCCTCTCCCCTTACACACACACACGCACACACTTACACTAACATGCACTACACTACCACATATTCCGAAAGTCCGGTCGAGAGCTTAGAGCTTGCGCGGTTGGGGCGGTATCCCGCTGGTGGGAGAGTCCTGGTTAGGGGGAAACCCCACTAGCCGACGGTAGGTCGGCGCCGGGCTCGCCATCCAGTGGGAGACGTTCACCGCCATCTCCTGGGTAAAAACCTGCACTATACTGACGGGACTAATGACCAAAGCAGTTGACGCGCCCGGAAACACGAAAAATTCAATCAATCAATGAATGGTGGCTTACGGGCGCTGGGAGCACACTGCGGAGCGTGCGAATATTACTGCGCAGGCGCGAACTCAGGAAGTGCCTTGACATGTCGTGAAGATATAACACTCGGCTAGCACAAGTTTTTAAGAGAAGTAAGTGTGGCATTGATGGAAGAAAGTGTGAGATATCTCTCCACTTGAATGAGCTCTCACCCCTTCAAAAGCAATTCTTCGGTAGCGCGCGAAACGCAAACGCACTGCTATGCAGTGTTGCATTCATACGTGTATCGTAATAATCGAATGTTATTTGCACATTTTAAAGGGAGTTGCAATTACAAATCCATTCCTAAGCAAGTGAAAACCAAAATGTATTGTGTAAACGTATGTAGGAGGCTCCTTTTCAATGCGTTTTGAAAAACTGAAGTTAGTGTTCGTTTTTCTGTGAAGTGTGTTTGTACAACTGACAATGAATAGCGTCGAAAATATTTAAATAACATCAATGGAAAAGTCACAGACAAAATTGCTGAAAAGAAACAGCATTTGCTGAAGCGACACAGACTTTGTGTTTCGTCAGATAGTGTAGACTACAAACTATCCAGATTTTTTGATTATTGGGTATAGAAACGTGTACTTTTAAGGTTAAATTTGTACAGCGAGTTTATGGAAAATACTCCATAGCAAAAGTGCGAGTAAAAAAGTTTCAAATCAATGTGTTTCTTGACACCCTTTGAAAAACGTTCTGGAAGTGCCGAATCATGCGGTAACACGACACAAGTAGTAAATATTTCTGAGGGGTCCTTGCCGAGCGAAATCACAACGAATGTTGTGAAAAGAAATGCGGTCAACCCTCTTTGGTGATAAAGGAACTATTCAACATGTTATCAAACTTCATAAGATGCCTTGTTTCTAATTGTCATTATCTATGTTAATGAATATATGTTAATGCTTTAATGTATGGACATGTGTGTGTGTGTGTGTGTGTGTGTGTGTGTGAGAGAGAGAGAGAGGGAGGGAGGGGGAGAGGGAGGAAGAAGGGAGAGAGAAGCGTCGCACACCCTAATAGTATGACCACGCGCCGCCACTGGGGCAGTGTGAACATCTGAAATACTAATAATTCTTGAAAGCGTAATCGGGCAGACGGTCATTCTTTTTATAGCTCTTCAGCGCTTGGATCAAACACTGACCGAACTCAATTCGCTAGTGCATGGATAGGAAGAGTGCGCCCTCATACTTAAAATTGATTTTTTTAAAATATGTGTGTGGAGTGCCCACTATTTTTCTTAGTGTCTTTCATAGAAAATTGAACAAAGAATTCGCCTATATTTTTTTAAAATTTATCTCATTAAGTTTATCTAGACATTTTCTTTTTTTAAAAGACATTTTTTAAATAAAAGGTTTATTTTTTGAAAAATGTATTTACAGAAGAATAAAACACACATTCCAAAGTATTAAATGAAACAAATCATGAATGTGTATACTAAGTACTAACTGATCATATTTTGTGAAGTACGAGTAAATTCCAAAATTTAATTCATTCATAACTACACAAATAATCAATTTTCAGGCCAATAAAAACACGTGTCTCTTTTTTTGATGTCCAGATTTAAGAAAACAATGATCGTGCATTTAAAAACAGGTCATGTCAACTCTTGTGCGATTTGACATGGAATGGCTCAGAGGTCCGGAGACCAGTCTGGAGATTAGAGCTTCAACTGGCTAGATACTTCGCTGGTGGGAGATTCCTGAAAGGGGAAATCCCGCAAGCCAACGAGGTCGTGCCGGATCTCCTCATCCAGGGAAAACGATCAATGCTACCTCCCGTAAAGAAACCCTGCACTTCACTAAAGGGGCTGATCACCGGTTAACGAGTCTCGAAACACGAAATACTCAAACAATCAATCGAAAAGTCAGAGGAAACAGTGAAAATTGGATCTGTGCTATTTTGTTTCCTAGGATAAGAGCAAAGGACAATTAAAAATGGCACTGATTCAATAATTTTTGATGATCTCTCTGAATTTTTGAAAATTGCAACAACAAAAAAATAAGTCGAGAAAGTTAGTGATGTTATAGCTTCGTTTATTTAAATTGATATTTTTATTTTAAAACGATCAAAATGCTTGTTTGCTTACATTTATCTATTTACAAATATATTTCTGAACGAGCAATTTTATAACTCATTTCTGTTTCCGAACGGTTAGGTTTCTGTTCACCATGAAATGGCTGATTATAAATTAAAATTCAAAAATTAAAATATTTTCTTCCAAAATGATCATTTTTAAAAATCTCTTGACCTCTTGTAAATAGAAAATCGTTATTCTATCCATAGATTTTTGAATATCCTTTGTTTCTTTAGTTTGTGCCACAATCGCAATTTCGTCAGTGCTTGAAAGAGGCATAGTTTCCATCTTGTCTGTATTTGAGCCATCCAATAGATAATCTTCCATTCCATTGGCTCTAAACTCACGTTTGAGGCACTTGCTTCGTCTTTTTGCGCTAGTTTTCCACCACACTACATGCAGACCCGATCATAGGACATTGCACGTTGAGAAACAATTCGCAATTTGTTTTGGAATCCGTTTTGCTTTTTAATTATAATTCCTTCCGCTTGTTCTTTGCAATACTTTGTCCTCGCTTGTGCTTTCAAACGCGTCCTTAAAAATATGCACGTCTCTTCTTCCACTCGTCTCCTTCCTTCCAAGCAACTGCTTCATCAGCCCGGTCATTGGACGAACCCTCTGTCGTCCTCACCACCCCCTCATTGGACGACGCTTCTGTCATCCTCATAACCCATTCTTTAGACGACACTTCTGTCTCACCTTCATCTCTGTCGCATCTTCATCAACATTGGACGACGCCCTGTCGTCTTCATCACCCCAGTCATCGGACGACGCCGGTGTGGTCTTCATCACCCCCTCATTGAACGCCTCCTTTGTCTCCTTCATCACCCTCATTGAACAATGCCTTAGTCTTCATCGCCCCCTCATTGAACGCCGCCTTTGTCGCCTGATGAAGATGTCGTAATGATGAATCACCCTCATTGAACAATGCCTTAGACGTCATCACCCCCCTCCTTCGACATTGCCTTATTCTTCATCACCCCCCTCATTGGACGATGCCATAGTCGTCTCCATCAGCCCCCCTTTCAGACGATGCCATAGTCGTCTCCATCACCCCCTCTTCAGACGATGCCATAGTCGTCACGACTGCCATAGTCGTCTCCATCACCCCCTCTTCAGACGATGCCATAGTCGTCTCCATCACCCCCTCTTTGGACGATGTCTCTGTCGTCCCCGTCATTGGTCGACACTGTCGTTTTTACAGTCCTCGTCGTAAGCGTTTTCACATTGGTCAAGTTCGTCACTGTCGTCGTCGTCGTTGTCGTCGTCGTCGTCAGCAAGTCTTACTCCTCCTCCTCCACATCCTCCCAGTCGTCGTCGTCGTCGTCGCCATCTGCAAATAGCAAGAAACACATGGATAGAGAGAATATGTGTATATACGGATGTTGTTCGATAAGTAACTTGGTTCGCATACTGAGAGATGACGAAAGCAACTTCTACAACAATATATGGTAAAATTTCATTGTTGCTAGCCATTATCACTCTAGCTCATTGTTGGACAGCGACTTAAACAAAAGCGTTTGCGAGTCAGTGTGAATGATGGATAGTACTGGAATTCGTGGTGTTATCCAATTCTTTTTTATGGAAGGTAAAAACGCGAAAGAAATCCATGAAAGAAGAGCGCCTACATTGGGTGATTCATGCCCTTCATATGACACGGTGAGACTTTGGGTCAACGAATTCAAGCGAGGGCAGGACAAGCATCAGAAGATGCCGCGACAACAAAGCGTTTGCGAGTCAGTGTGAATGATGGATAGAACTGGAATTCGTGGTGTTATCCAATTCTTTTTTATGGAAGGTAAAAACGCGAAAGAAATCCATGAAAGAAGAGCGCCTACATTGGGTGATTCATGCCCTTCATATGAAACGGTGAGACTTTGGGTCAACGAATTTAAGCGAGGCAGGACAAGCATCGAAGATGCCTCAAGACCTGGGGCTCCAAAAACAGTTGTGACGCCAGAAAACATCGACAAAATCCCTGATATTGTTTTAGCAGACAGACGAGTGAAAGTGCGCGAGTTAGAAGAGGCCACAAGTATCTCAAATGACCGAGTGCATTTTATTTTGCATCATGAATTGAGTATGAATAAGCTTTGCGCAAGATGGGTGCCGCGATTGCTGACTGCAGAGATGAAACGAAATCGCATGAGAACATCTGTCGAGTGTTTGCAGCTATTCAAGCAAAATCAAGCGGATTTTTTCCGTCGTTTTGTTACCATGGACGAAACTTGGGTTCACCATTGCACTGCAGAAAAAAAGCAGCAGTCCAAACAATGGATTGCAAGAGGAGAACCGGCACCGAAGAAGGCGAAATGCAATCCATCAGCAGGGAAGGTGATGGCGTCAATCTTTGGGATGCCAAAGGTATTCTTCTTGCTAATGGTAGACTACCTAGAAAAGGGAAAAACCATCTCTGAAAAATACTATGCATCACTTCTGGACAAACGCAAGGCAGCTATCTTAGATAAACGTCCTAGAATGGCAAGAAATAAAGTGTTGTTCCATCACGATAACACCCCAGAACATTCAAGCCATATCGTCCAGCAAACATTGACTGAACTTCGTTTCCAACTGCTTCCACATCCGCCCTATTCACCTGATTTGGCCGCTTTGGACTTTCATTTTTGCCCAAAATTAAAAACTTTCCTTGCTGGACAAACATTTTTCAGCAATGAACAAGCCATCCAGATAGTCTATGAATATTTCGAGGGTCTTGAAGAAAACCACTTCAGTGAAGGGATCCTGAACCTGGAGAAACGTTGGGTCAAGTGTTCTGAACTTCGAGAGGATTATGTCGGTATAAAAGGTAAGTTACAAAACTCAGATCATTGTTTTTCATATTGAAACAAGTTACTTATGGAACGCCCCTCGTGTATATATATATATATATATATATATATATATATATATATATATATATATAAACCTGGTGATCAGTATAAAACACAAAGCAGGCAGAGCAAAATGCTCTGGCAACAATGTTTGAGCAGGTCGGATAGCAGCTGGTCGTTTCAAGCAGGTAAATTGACGGGAAGTACGCTTAACCGCCTCTTCCACTAACGCCACCCTGAGAAGAGCAGGTGTCCGCCGAGTTCAAGGAGAGAGGCATGCCACTGCTTGTTTGGTGTCAAAGGAAAATTGAAATGTCAGGAACGACGATTACTTCTTGTTTAAAAGTGAAATAAAATGTCCAAGTAAAATAAACTGTTACGTCGTAGCATGTTATCATCGGACCGTAGAAGGCGCGGGCCGGCGCGTGGGAGGGGGTGGTCCAGGTGACGGGCTGAGGCAGTGCAACCGGAGCTGTCGCTTCGAGGGTGCAGGCCGCCGTGGGCGTGTCTGGGAACATGTGTGGGCCAGCAAGCGCAGAATGATGTGTGAGGACAGATCGTCTGCAGCTCGCGGGGAGCTCCATGTCGCGACCGGCCCAAAACTATGCAACGAGGTGACGCGGTCCGCGGGTCTTCAGTGTGGGAGGTCTGTCACGTGACTCCTCGCGATAGACGCCGGTGGAGTAAACCGTTGGAATTCGGGTTTGAGCCGAATCGCGGTGCGGAGGCACTTTTGCTGATCCGTGAGGGGGTGGTCGCTGGTTTGCGAGGGTGGCCACAGAAGATGCCGGAAGCGGTACTACAAGTGAGCATGCTGGGGCATGCTGGGTATGCTGGGTCAGGCTGGGGTGCCTTGCCTCATATGGGAGTACTGTGTAGTGCAGTGGTAGTTTCCGGAAGAGTATGTAAATAAACATTGTAATATAGTCATTGTAAATGAACCTGTAGAAACTCCGTGTCTGTGTTTTTTTCACATCACGACGACGTCACAATACACTGATAAATTTAATAGTAAACTTTGCTCGTTTTAGTTTCATAACAAGATAAATACCTCAAGAACATATGCTCCAGAAATGTATAGGTTTTATACCTTTTTGTTTTAAATGAATATTAATAAATTATCAGATTTGCAAAACAACTGTTTGTTATTATTATTATTTCTTTTATTATTATTATTTCTTTTATTATTGTTATTTCTTTTTTATTATTATTATTATTATTATTATTATTATTATTATTATTGTATACGTTTACTTTAAAAATAATTAACTAATTACGGGTATCCGTCACTAAAAAACACGTTATCAAGTGCATCAAGACCTAACTTGCTAACAACTCACCGTAGCCAATTACAGTAAATCATGCGAGCAGCCCAATCGAGAACCTTAAGCTCTTGAGAAGACCGCTGTTTGAATGCGCATATTTTCAATTTTTTGTGGCACTATGTGCACTTCCATACGAGAGATTACATTGCTGCTGGAGCTTCCTTAATCATTTTTCGGTAATCAGGTAATCGTTACAGTAGGAAAGGAAGTTATTTATTATGAATGATGAAAAGGAAATTATGAATTATACATTGGTGTCGGAAACAAACCGCACAAGAAATGTTACAAATTTCTTCCATTTGCTAACAAACAAGCATTAACTCGCTTTAGAACATTTGCTGCAACACGATGTAAAGTTTGTTCATCCATCCTGCGAATCGCTTCCTCGATTAGCACGTTTGTTTGCATAAACTTTACTTTGAGGCATCCCCAAAGATAAAAATCTGGTGGTGACAAATCAGGCGTGTGAGGGGGCCACAAACCTCGCGAAATTATTCTGTTCCCAAAAACCTTTTCAGAAATTACATTGTCGACTTGGCAGTATGTGATGTCGCCCCATCCTGCTGAAAAGCAACAATTTCTCTCATCCTTTTCTAGAAGGGATACAAAATTTATCGGTATATTCTGATATGTATACGCCGTCACCGTTTCTTTCAAAAACAACGGAACAATTATTATGCATCGATCAATCCCACACCGTACTCCAATGTTTTTTAATGCAGTGGTCTCTCTACTGTTTCCTGTGGTCTCTCTGTACCCCAGATTCTACTGTTTTGCAGGTTTACATAGCCATCCACATAAACCAATCCTCATCAAAAAATACGTTATCAAGTGCCTCAAGAACTTCACTAATGAATCGACGTAGCCAATTAAAATAATTGATACGAACAGACCGATCAGGCATCTTAAGCTCCTGAGATGTCGGAAGTTTGAGCGCGCGTATTTTCAATTTTGTAGTGGCACAGTGCGCACTTCCATAAGAAAGATTACATTTCTGCTGACGTTTCCTTAATGATGTTTTCGGGAAAACTAAGCGAACATCACATACTACTTCTAATTTTCGCTCCGTGAGCACTGTAATTCGGCGACTGCGTTTCCGATCAAACATACCTCCTGTCTCACGACAGCACTTCACTAACCGAAATGTAATAGACTCAGGTGAAAATTGTTATAGATTTTTAATATATTTTAAAAATTATTAATCTAACTTAATGACAGTAATAATAATTTGCCAATACCATCTTAAGTTTCAATCGATATGTAATTTTACAATAAGCTAATGCATTTTAGAATTAATAATTTACGCAGATGAACCGTTTCTACTGTTGTGAGCGAATAAATTAAATAATAAGACGTGTGTACCTGCACTCGGAGAGTTCGCATAGAACGCTCCCATCACGTGGCCCAGAACTAGACCGCAGTGGAACATCCTTCCGCCTTCTGCCAGCGCCCTCTAGCAAGCTGCCTTCTCTGGAACCGGGGCTGTCTCTAGGGTTACCACTCCGGCCAAGAATGACGATGCGCGACAACTGAAATGGAAGCCAACCCAGTGATTGTTGAATTACATTTCTGTTGATGTGAAGTGGATTATTAAACTGTTGGATCTTCTTTGTAGGTATTTTATAGTTTGAGAAATTAAATTGGTTGACTGTCGATTTTAAAAACAAATTACCTACTACTACCGAGTAATCCACGAGGAGGCATATTGGTCTTCAATCACTTCACTAACGTCAACTTAGAGAGCTTTAAGGAATTTTATCTGGTAACGGTAGTACTATGTTTGTTTTATATGTATCGTATAAATCATCCACATTTAAATGAGTCTCCGGTGAATTTTTCACTGTATACTGCCACTTTCTGAATTCAGAGTCAGCCTCGTCGCTCTCAGGTTTGAAGTGAGGAGGTTCGCCTGGAAGCGAAATGCCCGAGGGCCCCCACGGATCGCGGCGCCGCGCTGCAACGGGATCTCAACTCAAGTTCAAGGATGCTTACGCGTAGACGCAAAGCATTGGACTTGGGAGTTTTGCATCATCAAACATCACAAGTGCACTGCGCTGCACCTACACAGACACATCACTCGATCATAACCTTATCGAACTCGGAATGAAGCAAGAAAGGGAAAAAAATAGTACTTACTAGCCAACCTCCTCTTGGGAGTGGGAATTTAAACGATAAGAATACAACGGTTGGTTATTTGAATAAAAAATCTTCATTAATTTTAACACTTTTGAGAAAGACAGGATATTTCATTTTCAAATCCATAATCCCATAGTACTTATGGTTGGGCAAAATACTTTAAATTTAGTTTGTTTGTTTTTCACTTTATTGTTGTCTTTGATGATACTTACATTCTCAGTTACATTAACTCTACATGTTTGTTTACTTACTAACTAAATTAAAATTAATCTTACAGCTACTATTGCGGTCGAGGAAACCTAATGGTCACGTCCAAACAGGCTCCATTTCGGAAAACTGTTGTAGGAATGTATGGAAAGGGTACTAATTTTTTACTCTTGTGTTATAAATGGGGTTTCTGGTTAGATTCTTCTTTTTCTTCTTCTGTCGCACTACGGCCCTTTAAGTTTAGCCTTGACGTCTCCAACGATCAATGCCCATTCACTTCTCTCTTTTGCCTTTCTTCTCCACCCCCTCACTCCCATCACTCTCAGATCCATCTCCACATCATCCAGCCATCTTAAACGGGGTCTTCCTTTCTTTCTTCTTCCTTCGGGTTCTTTACAGAAAATCATTTTTGGGGTTCTTTCTTCTTCCATTCGTAATAGATGTCCGAGCCATTGTAGTCTTCTGACCTTAATTTCTGCAACAATATCTGTTGTTTTATACATATTGGTGAGTTCTAAATTACTCTTTATCCTCCAATGCCCATTTTCACATGTGGGGCCGAAAATGCACCTTAAGATTTTCCTCTCCCAGGACATCAGCATACATTCAAGTCTATTTGTTAATGTCCAACACTCGGCACCATACAATATTACTGGTCTTATAACAGTCTTATATACTTGGATCTTGAGGTATCTATATATATTTCTTTTCCTTAATACATATCTTAGTGCTCTGAAACACTTATTGGCTGAGGTCATTCGTGCTTTTATTTCCATTTCTATACTATTTGTGGAAGTAATGAGAGATCCCAAATATTTGAATACTTCTACTCTTTCATATTTCTCTTTACCTATTTCAAAGTTTGAGGGTGGTTCATTCTTTTTCCGATTAATCATATACTTACTTTTACTGCAGTTAATTTTAAGACCGATTACATTAGCAGCTGTTATTAATTCTTCTACACTTTCTGTGAGGAATTTCTGGGTTCTGCTTAAGATAACAACATCATCTGCATATGCTAAAAGTTGTACAGTTCTATTAAATATTGTACCTCTAGGATTTATTTTGACGGCTCTGATTACTTTTTCCAAGCATATATTAAATAGTTGTGTGGATAGTGAATCACCCTGACGAAGACCAGTCATAGTTTTGAAACTTTCTGATAGCATGTTTTGTACTTTAACTTTGTTTGTTGTGTTTTTTAAAGTCATTTTGACTAGCCTTTGCAATTTACTTGGGAAACCAAATTCTATCATTATTTGTAGGAGTTGTTTCCTATTAACACAGTCATAGGCTTGTTTAAAATCAATATATAACTGATGTATTTCGATATTCTGTTCCCATGTTTTCTCTAAAATTGTTCTAAGTGTGTAGATTTGATCAGTGGTAGACCTATATTTCCTAAATCCGCACTGATAATCTCCAAGGCAATCCTCCACATATGGTTCCAGCCGCCATGATAATACAGTTGTAAATAATTTATATGTTGTATTAAGGAGCGATATTCCACGGTAATTCATACAATTTAGTTTATCACCACTCTTGTAGACAGGGCAAATTATTGCAGTGCTCCATTCCTTTGGTATTATTTCCGTCTCCCAAATTTTTTGGCATAGATAATGAATGTGTTTCCACAGCTGTCTGCCTCCAAATTTAATCAGCTCTGCTGTGATCATATCTTCTCCTGGTGCTCGATTTCCCTTCATATTTCTTATTGCTTTCATTATTTCTTGAAATGTTGGTGGTGGTTGTGATTGCTCAGGTCCATAGTAAATCACTTTCTGTTCAGGAGTTCGTTCCTCCTGCTGGGGGTTCAGTAGCACTTCAAAATAGTTTTTCCATGTATTTAACACCTCATTCTCTCCACCTACTCTGGTTAGATTGAATCCGGTTAAATTTTGTATCTGCATTAGGTTGGAGTAGAAGGAGGTGGATAGGTATAGAAAGTGCTGGGTTATGGGTTGGAGATTGAATTCTATATGGGGATGTACATTATATATGAACCATGGTGCGTTGGTAATTGTCCTTAGGGACTGATTTTGGATAATTTGGAATCAGTTAAGATTGGTTCTAGCTGCATACAGCCATATTGGACATGCATACAGTAGGAGGGGTCTGACTATTGTTTTGTATATTGCGAGTGCGGTGTCATATGGTAAATGGCTGTTTCTGTTGATTAATGGTTTTAATTATAATAGTTTGTTTTTTGCCTGTATTACTTTATTGTCAATGTGATGTTTCCAGTTTAGTTTTGTATCAATGTTAAGACCTAAGTATTTTATTGGTTGTTTGATGAGTAGCAGATTATCGTTTCATTGTTTAATGATAATGGGGAAGGAGAGATATATGGTCTTAGTGTGAATATCTTAGCTGCAGTTTTAATTGAATTAAGTTTAATTTTTGACTTTGCTGCCCAGATTTCAATTAGATTTATATGTATTTGCATTCAATTTTTGATTGCTGTTAGTAAAGTTCCGGATAAGTAAATTGTTGTGTCGTCAGCAAACTGGGCTACTTGTACCGGGTTCAACTTCCAAAAGTCTTCTACATACATGTTAAAAAGTGTGGGTGAGATGGGGAATCACTGGGGTAAGCTTGCATTTATTGTTTTGGGGTTTGAATGGTGATTATTTACTGCTACTGAGAGTGTACTATTTTCTAAGAATTTCTTTATGATTTCCGTTAAGTATATAGGGTGCCTTTTTTTATTTTGTATTGTAACGAATATTGCGTCACCGGCCGGCACCACAACGAACTACCTGTATGCGCGGATTGCGTCATCTGCCGGCGCCACCACGAGCTGCGTGTGAGCGCCGGTTGCGTCGTCTACCGACGGTCCCTGCACTAGATTATTCCAGAACGTTCGCGGGGTCCGGAAAGTTCTCGACGGCACTCGCCGAGTATAAATACGCGGCGGCCGGCGACCGCGAGTCAGTCTTAAGTCCGCAATGGAAGCTGAACTGTGAAGTGTGTGCATCGCGGTGAATAGCAGTGCAGTGATTGTGCTCAGTGACGTGAACAGTGGTCAGTGCATCGAACTGTGGTTAGTGCAGTGGACTGTGACTAGTGCATCGAACTGTGATCAGTGCAGTGAACTGTTGCCAGTGCTTAGGTCTGTGCGAGTGTGTAAGAGAAGCGAACAGTATAAATAAATAATTAAGAGAAGTATAGTGTAAATAAATAATCAAGAAAAGTGTAGTGTAAATAAATAATCAAGTGTTTTCAGCGATTGTGTTAAGAAACAAAAATAAACGTTTTTGTTAAAAAATTACCAGACTTTTAATTCACCACCTAGAAACGTAACCATACGAATGTGTGTCGAAGATCTTTCATTATTGCCAAATATACCAGGGTAGTGAAGTTTTCGAAATAAAATAATTTTATTTGTGTGAAAGGTGTCAAAGCAATAGTACTTGTTGCGATGTACTGGAGTCGAATTTAATTTAGTTTTAATTGATTTGAGTTGCGTACATTTTTACCTATATTCGTTCGTATTTTGAATTTTAGCAATTACAATTCCGTCATTCGATGGAGGTGCAACCTCCAACCTGTTGGGGCACCAGTCGCCACTGCTATCTTCAATATTGTAGTTATGAGGAGACGCCGAAAAAATTCAAACTTTTGTAACTTGGGAAAATTAAAAGTTAACAGTAAACATCTTACCTACGCCATCTTGAAAAGCGTATTTCAATCTATTCTTACACCAAATTTGAGGAAAAAGTTTGGAGCCATTTTTGAGAAAATTTAAAAAATGTCCCAGGGGAATTATCTAAAGTGTCCCCGAAATTTAAAGAATCTTTTTCAAACTCTTTCAAAGCTTTCACACAGGCCAGATTGACCGGGGATTATTAATTTTCGATAAAATTCTAGGAATAGTTTAGACACTAGTGTGGTTTACAGATGGACAGATAGACGCACGGACGTTTTAAAAAAAGAAAGAACACTTTTTTAATGAATGAATGCCTTATTTTACGTGGCGAGACTCAGGCCATGAGGCCTGCTCTTCCACCTGACCACGCAAATTTCGTTACGCGCCTTTCACCTACTAGGAGCGAAAGAAGGTATTACGTGAGCGACGAAACAGGCAATTTGAATTAAGCTCTGAGGCTTCATGATCTTTTACATGCAGTAAATCTACTAACATGGGACAGCCGGCTTTACTTCCTTTCCGACGGAAGACGTACGCAGGAGTTTTTCGCCCTTAAGAATACCCACGGCTTCGATCGGGTTTGAACCCGCGAGCTTGGGTATAACAAGCCCGATACGCTAACCGTTAAACCATCGCCGCCGCTTTTTCGGTATTAGGAGGCCCCAAAACATGCATTTCCGTTGAAATCCCGAAATCGATTTTTCACAGCATTACATAACTTTCTGTATACTACATATATTACTCTGTATATACGTACGCACACGAGAAAGTAAAAATAATGTCGAGAGGCGGAAAACATGGAAAGCACGTACTGACGGATCCGAATCGAGCCACAAGAGAACCGGAGCTTGTCTGGCTCGCTACTTCGCTTTCAGGCCCCCGTGCCCCCTGCAGCCGCCCCAGACCAGGCGGCGCCCACTCGCTGGGCCGCGCCGCAAGTATTATCCGCGCACGTTTTCTTGAGCCCGCGCTTAGCTGGTTGGAGGAGTGGGGAGTTTGGTTACTTTCACAAAAGGAATTTGATATTAAATGTGTAGTTCGTTTTTCGATGCAAAATAGTTTCTATTACACGGGAGCGAACATTTTTAATTATCATATTTTTTTCAAACCCTCGTTTATATCATTCATTCAATTAATGTTGGCAAAGGAGGGGGGGGGGTAGGTATTCTGGGGTTCAAGAAAACGTGCGTGTATAATATATACTTAAGTTTCTAACGTGGCATCTGAGGGTATTATCTTCAAGATGGGTTAATGCACTGCCTTTTGGATTTTCTCGGTCCTGTCGCTTGATGTGCAACACTGTTTGATACGGTCGTGATCATCCGACATCTTGCAGAAGGACCAAGAAAAACGCAAAACGTCGTGCCTTATTCCGTCTTGAAAATAATATCCTCAGATGCCACGTTAGAAAAACCCAAGTCTGTACGTTGTTTTTCTAATGAGACATCTAAGGTGAGTATCTCCAAGATGGAATATGGCACGGCTTTTCGCGTCTTTCTCTGTCCTGCCGGTAGAGTCGTTTAATCTGCAGCACTGCTTGATATGGTCGCGATCATGCGACATCTTGCGGCTAGACAACTAAAGACACAAAAAGGCGTGCTGTATTCCATGTTGAAGATAATACCCTCAGATGCCACGTAAAAAATTCAAGTTTAGTTTGTTAGCCCTTCAAGTTGCAAGCAATGAATAGTATCATAGAGTAAAGATGTACCTATTTAGTCTGTGATAGTATTCATTCAGAAATATACTCTTCTTTGGTATTCATTGAATACGTGAGGGACAGATCGGGCAGGTGAGGGAATGTGAGGTGAAGGCTGGGTGAAGGCTCGGAGGAGGCCAATTGGAAGGGACGTGTTAGTGGTTAGGAAGGTAATAAATAATTTTAATTTTTAAGCGTAATATTTGTTATTATGATACTGGACAGAAATAAGTGTTATACGCGAAGTGCTCCAGGAATTGGTCCATACTTAACCTTTTTTTTACATTGCAGATACAATCGTTTCATAAATTTTCAAACACTTCGAATGGCAAGGCTTACGCAACTCTTTGTGTGTGTTTTTTTTTTATTACTGAAATAATTTTCGTTCTTAGTGAAAGTGCATTATTTAGTTATTCTTTATGAGAAATATAAGAAATGAGAAATCTACAAACTTAAATAAGTGTTTAGTTTAGTTCTCATGATATGAAGAGAAGTCATATTCATTGTACAATTAGAAAAATAATACAGTTTTATATTTCATTGAATTATTGACCTCATTATGTTAAACAGAAATCAATTCGTGTCTTAAGAATAGACGTAACTCAGTACTTTTAGTTGTAATGCCCATTTTTTATTTATTATTATTTTGTGGTAAGTTTTAAGTTATAAATTTTGTGCAAAGTTCTTTGAATATGATAGCAGTAAAATAAATTAATGAACTGCAAAAATTGTTGTTCGCAGTAACTCGAGCTCTCTCTAGAACCATACCACAAATGTTTAAGAAGATAACCTTTGCTTTTAATGTTATAATATGCATTTAAATATTGTGTTACAGCAGTGTTTATTTGTGCCCCAAATTTATGGCTTTTAACTTTGCCTAAAGTCTGATATTTGTGATTTAAGCAAGGGTTCTTAATGGAGTTTTGATATCTCCAATATTCAGTGTATGATCTTTGCTTTGGTTGATTTCTATAGATTTTTAAAAACTCCAAGATTTAAAATATTTCAAATTCCATTAAGAGAATTTTATCTTGTGTTTGTGTATTTACTATGTAATCAGGTTGGTTATATTAGGTGTATATGAAATTTCTTTTGTACATTTACCACAGTAGCATAACATTCTGGCCTGCAATGCAGGCGGGCCCAGGTAAATGAGGGCCAATTTTATTGGATATTTTTATTATGTAAAATACTAACACTGTGTTTGATGTACACTTCTGTAAATGGGCACTAGATAAAAGTTTTGCAGCATTTCGTTGTGCTACTGACTTACCATCTATGTTGATGGTTTCTGATAGTTAAAAAAATATTCATTTTTATGTAGTTTGGTTTAGAATCGGTAAAAATATCTGATTTATCCCTATTGTTTTAAAAGAGAAAGTATCATGCTGGGATCCAGCTTCAAATATTTCTGACTATCTGTGCTATGATACGAGTGCTCTTCAGAAATTAATAGCATGTCCAAAAAGGTCTTGTTTTCTGGGTAATAGCATAAGTGCCATAACTCTTAGCTCTTCTGGGGTATGAAAATCTAGATTTAAGGGCCTAGAATGCATCATTTCCGAGTAACGCATGTAATATGTGTTTCAGGTTGCATGTGTGCTTTTCCCTCTATTGTAACCTGTGAACTTCAATTTTTTTTCATCATAAATCTGTTTGATGATGGATGGGCCAATTCTCTCATCTGCAGAAACTCATTTAAGGGGTTTTGTGTTGGTGGTTTCTTGCCAGTGGTACAAAACATGTCATTTTTCCTTAGGTTTTATACGTAGATGGAATCATAACGAATCCAATGTTATACAATGAATGTAAATTTGAAGTTTACATACTGGTACTGACTTATAATAAAATAGTTCAGAAGAAAATGTTGAAGAATAAACAAAAAAGCAGTCAAATTGTTTAAATTGGATGCTTTTTTATTTCTGGGTTAATTTTTCTTTCCGAACAAATATTCATTTCCTTTGTAAATAATAAACAATTTACATGTTTCTGGAGTGTTTCTATGCTTCTGCAATACAAATTTTTATGTAGAAAGCAATTTTTCAAACCAACTTTTGAGTGCTTATTCTGGCTCAGCCATTCAGAATATCAAAGTAGTTTATTAGACAAAATATTCTTAAAATTGTCTTAAGAGCTTATTTTTGAATTTTCATCATTTTCTCACCAGTCACATTCTGTATATCTGGAGTAATCCTCCGTTAAGTTTTTGTCTCATAGCGTCACAGCCAATCAATGCCTTTTATCTCTTCAGCCAGGAGCTTGGTACCTTTACCCACTGGAGTTCCCAGATGGTCACCAAGCCAGAAATCTGTGGAGTCTCAAGTTGCTCAACTTCTGTGGCACAGTTAAACAATTCAGCTAAAGATGCCAGCATTAAATGGCACTTATGATTTTAGAAGTTCTCTTATTGGGAATTAATAATTAATTAAATAAAATGAAACATTATCAAAATAAATTATTAGTAGTAGTATTAATTATTTAGTCTATTAAAAATGTATCTATAAATGAATAATAGAAGGAAAAGTAATTTTAATTTAAAACGTGGAATTTTCAAGTATGGGTCTCCATATTTCAGCTATGGAGGATTTTATATTTACCGTATGCCTTCGATTGACCCTAATTTTAAGTCATCATTTTTGTAAGTTGTCAAAAATCTTTATATTAAGTCTGAAATAATCTTACTGTATGATATTCTTTTGTCCCAGGCAACATTAAAAAATGACCCGAAATCTGTCTCTGTGTTGGCATGACCATACAAATTCACTTGTCTCATTTTTGCAAAAGCTTGTGAATGGAAACTCCCTCTTCGATTGCACTCTCGCTGCGGAGGGCAAGTATGTTAAAGCTCACAAAGTGGTTCTGTCAGCTTGCAGTCCGTATTTCCAGGTGAGAATTTATTTTAACTGAAAATACATACAATTTGTGTATATATTTAATCCATATGCTAAATATACTTAATTAGGTTGTAAGACTTAATTATATTACATCGCCTGTTGATAATTGTAGTGGTGTAAGTCTAAAGATCCACATCTATAGTGAGAAAGTGTTTCTAACTTATACAGGGCCACAACACTAATCTTATCAGTTAAAGTAGAGAACACGGTACACCCTTAGAGGTGCGGCGGAGTGATGGGAGGGTAGAGAGAGCAGAGGAGGAGAGTCTCCTTAAGCCCTCTCTCAAATAATGCTACGGGCTCTGATAGAAAAGAATAAAACTTACCGATATGCGATTTTCATGGCTCGCTCTTCGTACACTTTGTCCTCGCCGCAATTTAATGCCAAATTACTTCCAAAGACAAGCTTTCTCGCTTTGCTTGCCCAGGTCTAAGTCACGTCAAAGCTCAGGCTATGCTCTCGCGATCTCTATAAACATCCTTGAGTCTATCCACTGCATAATCACCAATTCACTTTTATAAGAAAGTACTTCAGTAAACACATTATTAGAAAACCTCGAGAATTCAAACTGCGTAGTTGCGTTTTGAAGAAAGAACTCTACAAGCTTTATCACACAGGCACACCACTCCGATTGCAGTACTATTTAGTAATAGAGCTCCGGCAAGATACTAGGGTGAAATTGCCTCCCCTTATAATCGCCTAACCACCCTTTGGCCACTCCATCGTGGATTTACCCCTCGCCAGAGCTGCGCGAAGTGCCGGTTTAAACGACTTCCTGAGGTTATACCATGTTCTAAACTTCAACTGTCTTATCAATTCTTAAAGTACGGAGTTGAAATAGACTTTCAACTCTGACATATGTAAAAGAATTCTTTTAGGATCCATTGTGTGGTCTTAACTGGAAAATTGCTTTTTGTGTATTTTTACTTTATATGTTCTTGTATATGGAATACATAGTATAGAGAAAATTATGTAATTCTTCAGAAAATTTCAAATTCTCAATTTCAAGTGTTCAACAGAAATACCATTTTTTGTGGTCCCTTAATACTGAACAAGTAGTTGTTTTCAAAACATCCGACCTTCTGTGGACAACACTAGTATCTAAACTAGTAGTAGAAATTGGGGATTGTGATTTTGAAAAAAGTTATTCAAATTTCGGAGGTGGTTTAGGGTAAGAATAAGATTTTATCAAAAATGGCTCCAAATTTTTCTTTAAACTTTCTTTAAGGATAGTACTAAATTTCCTGAATAACATGGTATATGCACCATTTTCATGTATTCTTTTGTTTTTTCGAAAATTACAAAGATAAATTATTTTGCTTTTCCTCTCATGGCATTAATATTTACATTAGGGGCATTTTTGATTCATTATTGCATTTGCGAGTTCAAGTACTTAAATTATTTCCCATGAGGTTTCTCAAAAACTTGAATTTTGTTTTTTTTGAAAATGAACCCAAAAATACGCATTTTCAGAAAAGCTCAAATGTTTTGCAAAAAGGGCTCCAAATGTTTCAATGAAAATTTGGGTTAAAAAATGTGAATAGGTGCCAATAGGTATCACCTAAGAGGAGGGTGGGGGAAAACAAATGGAAGCCGAGACTAAACGAGAAAGTTTGTATCATTCTGTTGCACTATTAATTTTTGTCATTGTGAATCTAATCAGCCAATATTACAAATTTATTCATTGCATTTTAAACCATAATTGGTCAAACTATTATGGATTTCTCTTATGAGTATTTTATTTTTCATTATCAAAATTAAAGTCAAAACCATAGATATGAATTCAAATGAGATCAAATGATGAAAATGAAGTTTAGATGCTTCTAACTTCATTTGGCCGTGAACATATGAAAATACCTGCCTCTTTAAAGAGTTGAAACTGGCTGGATGTTACACCTTTACATTCAAAGAACTAAATTATTTCTTTAAATTATATTTAAGGATAGTACGATAATTCTTGATGTTTTCAAAACTATCTGAAAAATAATACTTCTGAATTGTCATAACTACCCAAGCAGTTTACACACACACTCATTTGCTTCGTACACAAAATATTCATGAGCTTTTCCAGGAGTTTTTTAACTGTTCGCTTCAAATTTGGTGCATTCAATAATGGGGGTGGGTATATGATACGATTGTTACACCATGTGAAATTGAATTGATGCTTATGACACTCATTGTAGACTCCTGAAATAAACATAAAATATTAGTGTGTGTTCTTTGCTGTAATTTTACTTGCTCAAACTCTCTGCTTGCCATTCTAATTTTTCTCACCAATATAATATCCTGAATATAGTTTTTAGTTTTTATTTTCTGTTATTTAGTTATTATTCGACCAAGAAAATGATAAAAATCCTATTGTCATCTTGAAAGATGTTCAGTATGAATGTCTCAAGTGGGTAATAGACTTTGTGTACCTTGGGGAAGTTCAGATACGTGAAACTCAGTTGAAAACTTTCTTAGAAGTCGCAAGGTCTTTACAAATCAAAGGATTGGATTCCAGTGAGAATGGAATGGTAAGTGTTAATTCTCTTTAGGATTTCTTGTTTCTTAATGTTTTGGACCCTTCACTGTTCTCGTACTCTCGATTTTTGTGTTTTAAGGTGGAGACAAGACCACTTTCCACACATTCAAAGACACGAGGAAGTAATTTCCAGTCAATGGAATGTGAAGCTGGAGATGACGTTATCGATGTCGACAATGATTACAAAATTGAAAGAGATGTTGATAGAATCGTCAAAACCAGTTCAACGGAGCAGTGTCGTACACCAAGTCCAGCTCAGTCAGACGATGTGAGATGCATCACAATCGAATCCGCTTACAGCATGGCCCCCAGTGCCAGATCTGATCCAGAGCTGGATGATTCAGTGGATTCTGAAACTCTTGAATGGTCTCTGGGGTCAGCACCTCCATCTGTTGCTTCATCTGCGCCCGATTTAGCTGATACGCTACAGGTCAATGTAACGCAGGAGATGAATAATTTGAAATGTTATCCTAATGAAAATCCTTTGGCTAAAGATGCCTTAACTGAACCGGATTTAGAAATGGAAAAACGTGGTGTACTATGTGAAAGAAATGACCATATTGGTAAGTTGTTTATTGTAAAATATTTTTATATTGCTGCTGCATGGAACCGCTGTTTCTTTAGTTTATTGTAACTGTTACACTAGTCACATTCTGCCTTCGTATTCTTATGAGCTAACTAAAAAATTATGAAAGCATACAAATTCATAAACTAGTTTTAAGTAATTCATACTTCTTTAAATAATAGCACACAAGGTATTGAACACATTTCTGAAACATTTTAATTTATCATCAACAACTTAATTAAAATTCAAGCAGGTGTCTATGATTTCGAAATGTTTGTAATTCCAAGCTTATTTAGAAGATACAAAAACAAATTCAATCATTTTTACAATTTTTGTCCGTCTATCTGATTGATCTCTGGCTGAAGAGATTATAATGCAGTTTTCAATAAAAGTTAATAGGTTTTGTCATGCGTAACTGGGGTTACTTTCTCTTCACATTATCATTTTCTCTTGCTTGAAGGTGGTTTGATTGTTGATTTTCTTTTTAACAATTCCACAGTTTAATTCTGATCTTAATGAAATTTTGTATGCTGATCCTTCAAAGTAAGAGGCTGGTTACTGTCTGCATTGGGTTTTGTAAAATTTACTCCCATCCCTTTGAGCAAAATTTAGCTGTGTCCTCTTTCCATTTTTGCCCAATATCTTAATAACAGTGAGTAAATTCACTAAAGTGATTCAAATATTTCTTCAAGCTCATAAAATTTAATATTAAATACATATTTATTTATTTTGTAGTAATAATTGAAGGTCCAAATTGTTAGCGGAAGTGATTTGAATAATGATGCCTTATTTTATGTGGCGAGACTCAGGCCTTGAGGCCTGCTCTTCCATCTGCCCACACAAATTTCGCTACGCTCCTTTCACCAAATAGGGGGGGAAAAAGGTATTACATGGGCTAAGAAACAGGCAATTTGAATTTAGCTGAGAGGCTTCATTTAGGCTTGAGGATCTTTTACGTGCAGTAAATCTACTAACATGTGACAGCCGGTTTACTTCCCCTCCAAAGGAAGGCGTACAATGGATTTTTCCGCCCTTAAAAATCCACAGCTTCGATCAGGTTTGAACCCGTGAATTTGGGTATAGCAGTCCAATAAGCTAACCGTTACACCATTGCTGCCATTTGGAAGTTTGCCAGAAGTATGGAAATATGCATCTCTTTACAGCTGGCTCTCTGTCTGTCTGTCTCTCTCTCTCCTTCTCTCTCATCTCTCTCTTCCCTCTCTCATCTCCTCTCTCCCCCCTCTCTCTCTCTCCTCTTTTTTTCTTCTTCTTCTTCTTCTTTCCAAATAGCCCAGGAAAAAGTTATATAATAACAAGTATAATTTGTGTTTAAAAATTTGACATATTTATGACAAAAATTAAATCAATGTTTTCTACAGGAAATCAATTGATTTTTAAACTGCATATTTTGATGTATAGAAATAACTTCTTCTTACATAAAAAACAGATGAAAACTGAGTGCGTGTGTGCATGCTTATCTCTCTCATGTCTTTTTTTGGGGGGTAAGTCAGGTTGGATCAATTAGATTTTCATCTTTACATTTTGACATATTATACAATATTCAGTAAAATTTCCTCACATTTTCTCAGTAAATCACAAAGATATAGTTTTATTTATCAGTACATAACATTTTCATATTTGGAATAGAATTATCTCGAAGTGCAAATATTTTATCCCATTGGGATCTGGGTCTGGAACCTTGCTATACTGACAGATGCCTCTTGTTATACACTGACAGATACAGTGTGTACACAGATTCTTTTGTTTCTTCAAAAATTACACGAATGTGTTTTTTTTTTGGGGGGGGGGGATCTCTCTCATGCCATTAATATTTTATGTATGGTGGTTTGTATGCGTTATTGTATTTGTGAGTTGAAGTGCTTCAAATTATTTCTCATGAAGTTTTTTGAACACTAAAAAGTTTGCTGGGAAAAAGGGTTTCAAATTTTGCATGTAAAAATAATGTTTAAATGACCTTTGGGCAGCGATATATGGCAGCTGGGAAGAGGTGAGGCAAACCCAAAAAGTTAGTCAAGACCAAAGAAATAAGAAAACAACTAGTACGAGAAATTCGGGGCCATTCTGTAGCACTACTAGTTTATTATTGCAGGAAGATTCACAATCATCCTAGACTCAGTGTTCAGTATCTTGAGATTTGATCATTCAAGGTTAAAAATGAAAGTTTTCAAGTTTGCCCTCATTTCAAAATATGTAATGTAGGCTTGTTGATCAATCACTTTATTAAAACGCTACATATATCATGATCAGATCATGCAACTGCTTCTTCTGAACAGTGTGCCAGAGCAAGTTTTTCAGATGCTCTACTACATGCCATGGCATTTTAATTTGCTTCTTTTTTCCTTTTTAATAATTCATAATACCATGGCTTGCATAAGAAGAACTGTTGCACTTGCTCTGGCACACAGTACAAGAGAGGTGGTTGTGAGTTATGAAGTGTTTTAACAAGAAATGATACCTGACGAATTACATATTTCAAAATGTTGTCACATTTAAATACTTTTATTTTTAGCCTTAAATGACCAAACCCCATGATCATGAACTCTGAATTTTTTAATGTTAAAAAAGAGTAATTTATGCCATATAATGAATGATGTATAATAAAATCAGTTTAGAATTTATTGATTGTGTAATTCTAGTCATGTTGTAATTACATTTTTTTTAAATTGGTTATTTAAGGTCGCATCAACATCTAGGTCATTAGCAACCACTATTGGTGTTAACAGTATGGTAACTATGAAGATGAAACAAAATGATGATAAGGAGTGAAAGGACGAACACAAATACAACCATGCCCGAGGTGGGACTCGAACCCGCGACCCTTTGGTCCAAGATCACTACGACACAACTGCCTCAGCGATCTCGGCCACCGGGCCGACTAATTAAAACATTGTTCTTCAGTGGCTAATTAATGGGGGGAAGTCACAGGTTGTTTTATTAGTTAATTAGTAAATAGTGTAATGTTTGGAGGAGATTAATTTTAACTAAAAATTTGGATGTTTGTGTTTTGTTTTTTTTAATTCCATTTATAATTTTCAATTAAAGGGAAGACAGCTGAGAAGGCACACACAAAATCATTTTATGTTGAAAGATATGAAATTTTACGAATCAAAATTTCCAAAGAAATAGATATATGTACTCCCTTTCAATTTCTAAATTTCCATAAATAAATAAAAATCATGCATTCGGTTAATGATAAATGTATGTCCTCGCATTGAAGTACAGTAAAACCCCTCTTACATTTTCGCAATTTACGTTTTCCCGGCATTTACATTTCTTCTCGGTCCCATCAATTTTCGTATATTCATAATGTTATAAATACCCCGCTTTTACGATCGTATAATTTCCATTTTCCCGCCATTTACAAGAATCTACTTGCCACAACACCGTCTGAAAAGCACTTCGCGTTGCATACAACGGGCATTGTCACTCCATTTCCCACCACCTTGACGCGTTAAAAATGGCCATAACAAATAATATTGAAATGGTGAGATATTATGAATAGTTAAAAAATGTTACATGGAGAATAGATTTAAATACAATGAAAATCATTATTGAGCAACTAGGACAATAGAAATTTACATATTTTAAAGAGGTATTTAAAAAGGTAGAAAAAATGACCAACGTCCAATGGTAGAAGAATGTCAGGTCTGTGTCACAAGAGCGTCGCACAGTAAAAAGTGTGAAATTGTTGGAATGGAGGATGATATAAAACGAACAGATGATCGTGGGGCTGTCTCTCTTAGGCCTGTGTCACTTGAGCGTTGTTGACGCGCGTAACATAACGCTGATGACGCCAGCTATGTCGATGCCTGCGTGAGCGTGGTAAATTAACACTTATCCCATGCTATACGACACGAGCGCTCTTCGCGATGTGCATTGTTGTAACGCTCGTCGCCTACCGGGCGTCGTGCATTGAAAGCTAGAAAGCGATGCTGTAGCTGAACCGCTCGCAAAAAAAAAAAAAAACATCATGGCGGACGTACCTTTGGTTAAGTCTTGGAGGCTGCCCCCACCCTGCGGCATCTGAGATTTCCCCTCTCGGCGATAAGGAAGAGCGTAGACGACAAGGAGAGGCGACTGCAAGACGCAGCGATCGCGGTGACCGTCACTCGTCATCACTGCCCTCCTCGTCAAAAGAGGAACTCGCACTCCCAGGAGTGTCCAAAGAAATGAATACATCGTTTGTTGGTCCATCACATTATCTGAATTATTATGTCGCCTCTATTCCTTTATTTTAAGAATGCACCAATTGTTTCTGCTGCCTCGCGCCCTTTAAAAAATCCCCAAACAAGTGCTATTGGATTTAGATCTGGATGGTACGGTGGAAGACGGAGAGTAATGTGGCCATGTTCAATGATTATTTGATCAACGACCTATCGTTTTTCAGTGGATATACTTTGAATTATTTGTAATAATTGGGTTTTTGTGAATAACAGCAGCTACTGTGTAAAGCACTCTGTCACTGCTCACTAGCCACGGTCAAACAGGGACTGGAGATCAAAACTCTTCTTCAAGACACGGCTTATTTTCTCTTGATCGTTTGGACAACCCCTACTGTAGAAACACGTAAGCTGCCTTCCGTCTGATCCTTCTCACTCATCAGTTTGTTGTCACCAAACTCGCAGTGTTGAATTACCGCGCGACCCACAAGAGAAGGACAGAGAGAGAGAGAGCTATGTTGTGACAAAGAGCGCTGGCAGGCGGGGAAATATTAGGAGTTATGAAATATTAGGATTCTTTTTTTTTTTTTTTTTTTCTTCTGCATTCATTGTTGCGTCTACACCTTGACGCATCGCGTCTCCAAGCCCCTTAAGGGGCGTTGAGCGCTTTGCACTTCTCGGAGTAATCCTCCATTAACGTGCTTTTTAATATTAGTCAAGTCTCGTCACGTCGCAGTCAGTCAGTGCCTTTTATCCCTTCGGCCAGGGGCTCGACGGCGTTAGATCCCGGGGTTCCTGGCCGGTCACCCAACCACGAACCCGCGAGTCTCGAATGCGCTTAACCTTCGTGACTTCACGGAGCGTAGTAAACGCATTCGGCTGGCGCCGCCGGCTTATCAGTGCCTCCTGCATCAAATCATAGCCCCTGTCAAGCTATCGCACTACCACAGTACCAACGTCCATTACATGAACGCATTGCACTGCTGGCGAAATAACGTCTGTTGGAACTAAATGTTGCGCCAGCGGCACCGTACACATATTTGTAGACACATGTACTGTTGCAAGGGACAACACAATGACAAATAATAATTGGTGGCGTGCTACAGACATGATATGTCTACACACATTTATGTTTTTCACTAAAAACAAACAAATTTATGTAAGCTCCTCTCAGCTCGATTTCTTTAATCTGAATACTATTTGAATTTTAGTTTGCAAATGTCATTTTCACTCAGTAACTTATTTTGAAAAATATATACGATGGTAAATTTGGAGACTGTAACGGTTTCTGCATAGATCAATGTGTAGGAGTCTTCAATCTTCCCGTATTCAAAACCTAGTAATAAAAACAAGACATGGTAAATAGGTAAATAACACTGAGTTTATGAAATGCAGTGTTCAAATATTATACTTTACTATTGAAAAATTCAGACTTTTTCGTTCTATTGGACTGTTCTACTCATCCGTTGTTCATATATTTCTGCTGTTTAAATGTTACTTGCTAATTACTATTTATATAATCGGAATTCATGCTCTTAATGATTTTAATGTGGGAAGCTATATACGAGAAAATCATTTGGATTAATATCCTTTCCGTGTCTCGCAATCGACCGCAAAATCCATTTGGTTACTTACATTTGAAATGAAATGATTGTGAGAAATGATGTGGCTGAAGTCTGATTTTAAGATACGTAGATTCTATTTTCAGTAATTATTCTTAAGAAACTGAGTTCAGGGAAATAGTCACAAAAGGGACACTTGACACACCTAAAAAGTAAATACACTACCCAAGCTTTATTGATCATGAAAATCTCTGGAAATTTTACAAGTCTTCACAAATTCCAAATATAAAATAAATATAAAAAAAGAAAATACTAGTTCTATGTACAGTCTTATTGTGTTGAAAAGTTTACTAATATCTATTGAAATAAATATCACATAAACAAATTAATACGTGTCAGTAAATACATATTCATCGGTAGCCGCAGAAATCTCGTAGTAGTTCCTATTAAAACAAATTCAAGTATGACAATGATACCATACATGATATCAACATGCAAAGCGACACATTACACCGAATAAAAATTAGGTAAAATCTTAAAAGGTAAAGTATAGCTGTGCACGGAACATTCTCCCGTTAATACAAGTAAAGCTTCAGAAATATTTGTTGGTAAGTATATCAGTCTTTCACACACAATCCTCCTGTCTTAACAAGTGCCTTACCAACAAAGCTTTCCAATAAAAATGCCGCAAAACCAAAGCTATATCCTAGAGCAAGCAACAAAAACGGCCCTGAAAGCTGCGACAAATTTAGTAGCTGTGGATGTTTTGTGTTGTCCACTATAGCTAATGTTCCGTCTATCATCATCTTTGTCTTTCCAGAATCAATCCAATGCCTGTATATTCCTGCCTCTGATACACGCAATACAAACAGGTTAAATATCTCGTAATACAGTACATTCTTTCTCATTATGTACCCTACATGTCCTGGTGAAATAACACATTCCGGAATCAAGTGTAATAACTCATCACCGTGAATAGTAAAATTTGTATTTCTAGAGTAAAAATCATAAAACACATCAGCCAATAGATATGCATCTTGACCGGTATTTGCTATAAATTTCAATCGAATTAATATTTCGCTGATTTTCTCCAGAATGACTTTTTCTGCAAGACTCCTCAACGGAGAGTGATCTTCTAAAGATTCCGTGATGTGTGTAATATCCGAGTATGAAAATAAGCGTCTAATAACATTATTGGCTTCATGAAGGGTTTGCGGATTGATATAGCGTGGCGCTTTTGTGAAGAATCCAAGGAGCTGACCGGTGTAGGCGTTTGTAATTACAGTTGAGAAAAATAGCATCGAAATGATAATAACTCTTTGGGGCATGGTTTTTGCGTGACGTTGACAAGTTCCAAGTACTGTCATTTCAAAAGTATCAAAAATAGAACGACCCACTTTTCTAGGATCATTCAACCAAAACAGTAATCGCCAATTCATTTGAGGTATAGAAAACAAATGTAACACATGCCATGTCAGGGAGACAAAGACCAATGAAATGAATATCGCTACCCAAACCTCACACTGATATGGGAGAAGCAGTACTAGACTAAATGGAATAACTGGAGCATTGCGTACTGCTATACACAGTTGATTAGTACCAAGTGATGCTGTGAAATCTAGATATTTGTATCTTTCATAAGAAATGTAATAACAATTAAACGCCACGTCAGCTGCTCCTTCTTTTAAACAACTAATGGTAGAAGTTGATGTGCTATTGTTTGGTGAAATATCAATATATTTTAAATTATGATATTTCTCAAATAACTTCATCATTTTCAAGTCTTCTCCATCGTATACCTTTTCGTTATGACTATTTATCCGATAAAAAGAAAACGGAAATTCATGAGAACAATGTGTAAAATTTATAGAGTCTTTGGTGCTTATAATCCGCTCCTTTCTGGAATGTAAGGGATCAGATCTCCTGTCCTCTGATATCGTAATCAAAATCTTGTATCTCAATGGAAACTTTTTCTGTAATGCATTGTTCATAGAATTCTTAAAACATTCAACTTCGCCAATACACATTGAACCATTTGTTAAGGATTTAGAGAGACGAATAATTCTTGGTTTTGTTAAACACATATCTAAAATATCTGAAGTAAAATTTGCGTTTCTTTCTCCATTATGATTTTGAGATGAAAATATTAGCACACGCTTCTGGGTATCGGAATGATCTTCTGACGATGAGAACTCCAAACTATCTTCTACGTCGTTTACTATGTATTGAGACGTGGCAATGTTGAGCGTACACTGTCTTCTGGAGGGGAAATTTGCTACAGCAGAGGGTGGTTGATCCGCGAGAGTGACAGAGGCGATAGAGGCGGAGTGTAGCGCTCTCGTCAATGCCTCTTGCACTTCGCCGTCTTTCCCGCGAAGCACCACTGCACCAACACCCGTAGCACCCACGCACAGCAAAACTGATTCTACTCCATGCGACAACCCTTCTTCATTAGAACTATTCAGGGAATTCGCTGAAACTGATATAAATAAAAATACAACTGCAAAGAGTATTGAATGTGCCATATTTTACGTGACGAGACTCAGGCCATGAGGCCTGCTCTTCCGTCTGACCAGGCAAATTTCGCTACTCTTCTTTCGCCAACTAGGAGGGAAAGATGGTATTACGAGGGCGACGAAACAGACTGATGAATTTAGCTCAGAGGCTTCATTTGGGCTTGAGGATCTTTTACATGCAGTAAAACTACTAACATGGGACAGCCGGCTTTACTTCCCCTCCGAAGGAAGGCGTACGAAGGATTTTTTCGCCCTTAAAAATCCACGGCTTCGATCGGGTTCGAACCCGCAAACTTGGGTATAACAGTACGACACGCTAAACATTTCACCATCGCCGCCGCATTACACCATCGCCGCCGCAGCGCGGCATGATCACAGCGCAAGAGTACAGCGACAACACAAGAACACAGCACAAGAGTACACAGCGCGGGATGATCATCTCTTAGAGTAATCTACTCACAAGCCAGAGGGGCAAACAATTTAAAATGAGATAACGGTCGAAAGACGAAACGTCTCCAAAACAATCGATAGTTTCAAACTGAGTCGAAAGGAAAATTACAGACCAGAAAGAATGCCTGTCTTATACTTGAAAAGTTTATAAGCTTAATAGATATTTTAAAAATATTAGCACTTCTTGACCCGATTTAAGTGAAGCTTTTCTGATATGGTAAATGGATTGCGAAGTCTAATCATAATTGGTGATAAAATTGTAGGTAGGAGTAGGAGATAACATTATTCTAATGCAGTTGAATAATGACCATATATGTATTATTACTTAGAATATAACTAAAACGTTCCGTATCAAAAAATGGAGGTCTGATGGAATTGTATTGAAGACATTCCTGGAGGATGTGATTGATGTTCAGTGAGCAATTGCAATAGATGCCGGGTTAGGATGTTTCTCCAGTATATGGCTATGGGAAAAATTGGTATGGCCTGATCTAATGCGAGAAAAGAATTATTTGTTTAAGACGTGAGAGGTTTGCATGTGTTTTGAGGACAAAAAATTCACCTCTTTTCTTATAAGTTGTGCTTGTTTTGAGATTATTCCATTGGTTTGACCACATATTCTTCATGACTTTGCCAGTAAACTTCAGGGAGTTCTGAATTGCGGAGGACATTTTGTTGTTTACTTTCTCTTCAAAGTTAAAGACAAAGGCTAGGTGTTTTGCTAATCGGGTATTTGCTTATATATTATTTGTAATATGGATCACTACAGGTTGGATTTACCATGTCAGTTGTCAAGGGTTTGTTAGGGTTTATCAAAATTGTTTTGGAACTACACGCTTTTGGAAGTGGTACAAAAAAAGGTGGGAGATGACAATGGCTGCTATTATCTAAGACTATCTTATTAACATATTAATAAATTATTGTATTATTATATGGATATTGTCCTGTAATTCCTTTGCCCATAATTAAACGTGTAAAAGAAGCTGAGATATTATAGCGTGAAATGGAGGATAAGTTTCACATGCAAGATAGTACCCAGCATTGCGTGGCTTTGCAAGGGTGGAATCGATTGTAGAAAGCCTGTTTAAGTGGATTTTGTGATCATGCTGTCAGTGCCAGAGTTGGACAGGTACAAAGATCATAATGATAAAAGTATTGAATATTGACATCACAATCAATATAAAAAAATTCGTGAAGGAAAACGATAGGAATATAAAAATTTGTCCCAATTCTTTTGTGTCGAAACTTTAAAAACTGAATTAAAAGAATTAGGTAAATAAAGGACCGGTTTGAGTATTCGTTAAAGGAGATAAAATACCTCTGAATTCTACATGTTTTCATTCCGAGACCATTATTCTGGACACTGCTAGTAAACATTTTTATGTGGGTGGGTTACTAGTTCTCTCCGCACCTCTGTCCCCTGGAGGGGGAGGTTATTTCCGACTTTCTTTGTCCTAGAGGACTGCCTTCTTCACGGCGCCGAGATCTATCTCCTTCTAGAGTTTCTCTTCTACCTCTTTTCTTGAAACCGCCGTTGAAGTCCTCTTATGGAGTACTTCTTAGTAAGATCCCCACCCTTCGACCTGCCCGGCAAGGGAGGTCCTACCAGTAGTCATGTTTCCGCCGACTTAGCTTTCGGGGTCCTGGAGATAAAGCTCCGCCACCAACGACAAGCTTCAACTTATATCAGAAGAACACGAGAAGGAAGATCCACTGCAAATGACATTTCACATCAAAAATAATAATAGAAGAAAGATGTGAATACAGCTGTGAAACAAACGTAACATTCGTGAATATAGTAAAAGCTTTTCATTATGAAGATATAATGAAAAGCTATATATATATATATATATATATATATATATATATATATATATATATATATATAATAGATTTATGTAGGGTTCTTAAAGAACGTAACGCATTAATAATACTTCATTGTCGGTGAAGGTTTATCTATAAATCATCATCATCATCATTATCGTCTTCTTGTTCTGCAATTCAATGGTTAGGTTCTAAAACCTGTTCCGGTGTCCACTTCTGAGCCTTCCTGCGTCTTTTGTTAATCTGCATCTGTAATCCACTGCGAGTGCTGGAAGTCTGTTATCGAGCAATCTTCTTAGTTTTCCATACCATCTAATCGGATTTTTTCCCAGTTACTCCAGCAGTGGTTCGACCCCAAGTTTATTTATTTACGTATTTTACTTCTTAAATGTTAAAACCTAGAGGGCTTCTCAAAATTTCATTTCTGCTGCCTGGATTTCACTCTTTTTTTTTGACGTCCTCTTGCATAATCTACATAAATTAACTTTGGCACAGCCAGTGTTGAATTTTATTGTTGATTTCCTCGTTTTATTTTTAGATGTCTGTGTATTGTGTTATAGATATTTTAAAATTTAGTCTTTCATTTCTTAAAATTTCTTTAGTAAATCTCTATTTCTTTCAAACGAGATGTCGCAACCTAGTTATTTAAAATATTTTACTTGTTCAATAATTTTTCCATCTATCACTTTCTCTTTTCTCAATGGTTATTTTCCTTTATATGCTATACTTTTAGTTTTTCTGTAGATATTTTAAAACCATATTTTATTGCAGTTTGGTTTAATCTACATCATGTCCTCTGCATTTTGTCTTCAGTAATCTGTATTATCACTATCATCTGCACATAAAATGGAGTTTAATTTTTTAATAGATCCCCGGATCTATATTCATTTTCGATGTTTAAAACATGTCGCCCACGAATATATTAAAAAGTGTCGGCGATATGCAACAGCCCCGTCCTACACCTCTCCTTGGTGGGAATCTCCTCTATCAACTTTCCATTTATGACCAGTTTAATGCTCGTATAGGCCTTTTACCACCTCTATCAAGTGTATTGGATACCCCCTTCTTTCCATTATGTTCCTTTCCAGGATTCTATTTACATTATCAAAATCTAACACACGGCATTTATGATCATCACTGGCAGAAATAGTTTAAGTTGAGTTTTAAGTTTCATGAGCCCTTTTCTTCGTTCGCCTCCGATGTGCGTCCAGGACGCCGGGAGGTCGGCGCCGCTGGAAGCTTCCCCTGCAGCGGAATTCTCGTAGCTACTGCTGGGAAGATCAGGGAACACACGTGGCTGACTTCGACCATTTTGTGCGAATGGTCGGGCCTTATCTGTGGTCTACTTATCTGGAAGCTACTTGTCTAGAAGCTTCCGGAGACGACTCGGTCAAGTTTTTCGTGTGATATCTTTTTTGTTTTTTATATTTCAACGGTATAATGATTTTAGCCCTTGACGGTAATGTTGTAATGTTTCAATAGGTAGACCCATGATGTAAATACACGAGTGAGATAGTTCGACGCACCTATTTCTGCTCGTTAAGCGCAGCACCAGTTTGCATCACGAACCACATGATCACAACATGGAGTCTTCTTTTGAGACGCCAGACCAGACGGTGGCCGCCATGTTTCATGGAGAGATAGAAGTGTTGAAAAACATTATGAAATTGACATAAAACGACTAGTGGCAACGGTGACCAACCAAAAATAGCACGATGAAGGTGTAATTGAAATAAAAGATGGAATATTTAAAAAGAATTGTTCAGATATCTGTTTCAATGACTTGTAATCAGGTGATAATTTTGGTATTTGGCTGCATTCAAACTTTATGATTATATTGGGACGCAAACTGGTGCCTGAAACTTATTGGATGATATTGGATACATGCTCAATAGCTCACCACCCATGTCTTTCCATCTTGAGTAGGACTAAGAATGGAACCTGGCACTCAGCGTTACTCTTTAAAGGAGTTTTAAAGTTCGTTTGGTTGTTCGGTGCCTCTTTGGGCTGAATTAGTACACAAGAAAAGGTTCGCGACATATGCAGTGAGTATTTTACTTGGTAGCTCCTACTTGCTCCCCGAAACAAAACCTTTTCAACCCATTAATGGCCAAGTTTTTTCTTGACATTTTTCTTTACTATTTTAATATGTAAGTATTATTGCTCCAAAAATGACATTACATATAAATTTGGAAAAGTTACGTTATTCATTTTTCAGAATTTTGGTGCCCCATTAATGGGGCAATGGACATGGACGGGAAGGGTATTTTTAGTTTGTGAAAGCAAATACAAAATGCAGGATAAATGTTATTCAAATGAAAAGTTTTATAATATAGAATTAGAGAAAGAACAATAAAATATATTTTAAGAAGAAAAAAAAATAAACTAATGGACTACTCTGTGTGAAACTTTTGGAAGCAATTCACATGACATCCAACATTACACTTCATGCATTTTTTAAATATATGTTTGTGACTATTTGCGCACCGTATCTGCGTTTCATTTTAATAAGATAATGGTTTAATCCATCCAAACGCACATCAATTGGCACCCTCTTCTTGCATGACTGTGGAGTTCTCACTTGCCGAGGACGAATTTCAGTGTATTTTGCAAGGTATGTCTGCACGATCTGTCGAGTAAATGCAAGTAAATCAATATCATTTCCCTTCTCTTAAGGCGACATTCTGTACACTTGCCATGCGTTGTTAACTGTGACGTTCAATAAGAAGTTAATCAGAGCTCAGTACCATTTTTTATTCCGAATATGAATTCTGTAGGCAGCAATACTTTGGTCCATACGATCAACTCCGCCTATATACGACTTGTTCTTTTCAATGCATGATGGTTGTTGGATCATGATCTTTTTCTTTTCAGTTGCACTTCACCTTTTTTCTTGACAGAGTGGTTGAATCCCGCCACATGTTCACGCAACGGTAACGACAGAATTGTCGTGATACCTTACAAGAGTGATACCAGAATTCATATCGGTTAATTGATCATAACTTCTTCGAGGCATATTTTTCAATTGATCACGCATAATAAGAGGTGCTTTACAAGTGCGGTTTGTACGAATTGTCCCAGTAGCATCATAACCAATTTCCTTAAGCCGTCTAGAAAGCTGGAAAGACGTAAAAAAATTATCCATAAAAAGATGGCATGTCTTTCCCTGAGGCAATTCTGATCACTACTGACTCTCCTACTCCCAGTTCCGGAATCTGATTGCCAGTCCAGGCTCCCTGATAAGGCTCTCCTTGAAATATGTAGCCTAGGCGAGTACACAAACACCAAAACTTTGTTTCCGAATCTTATCGATTTTCCTTGGATATGTTGTTTAGTGTTGTGCCTACCATAATATGGCAACATGGACTAGTCAATACTTTGATATTCTTCTCGAGAGAAGAAAGCTATCCAGCGTTCATTTAACATGGATCAAAGAGGTCTTACTTTACAAAATGTGTCTTTTTTGTCAACGTTTCCGTTATCTGACACATGAAAATAACGTAGGATCTCCTCAAATATATTACGAGACATTGCTTTCGAAACCGAAATATTGTGACTATCAGTTGCAGTTTCCCAGTACATTCTTCTTCGCAGTACCACACAGTATTCACTGAAAAGAAGAATTGCAAGAAACACACGAATCTCATTTTCAGTAACATTGAAATTTTTGTTTCCATTTTCTTTTTGTATAGTTATGGGTAGAATTTGTAACAAAGGTCATAACTTCAACATCGATATATTGTTCAAAAATCTCTCAAGCGAATTATTCTCTGAATAAGTGAGACGTTCCCAGACACGCTCGTAATGACGAGGGATATGTTTTCCTCAAATTGAATTCATCTGAAGACCGACCGCGTTTTGGATTATCTGAACGATCACAAATACTTTCGAAACTTTCTAAATCCATTTCTTGACCTGGATCTGCATGGCCAGCTCTTTCTTTAGTTATTCCTTCATCATTTATTCTTTTGGCAGTGCATGTGGCGGTTCCTCTCAGATGATTTCCAGAGAGATGATTTATGTCACCAGAAGGAATCGTCAGTATCACCTTCGCTTTGATCAGCATTTTCAGGAGATTAAATGTATATAGCAGCTTCTATTAACTGCTCATCTGCTTCTAACAAGCTCGCAATTTCATTAACAGTCAACCTAAATGCAGAAAATAACACCATAATGATACCCTCCCCATTCGTGCCCATAGCCCCATTAATAGGGCATCTATATTAAATTCTTAACATACAAAATATGGATATATCGTAAAAATAAGGTTAACAATCTTTAAAAGCATCTTTTAGAATAATATTGATTTACGTAAGATTCAATAAAATACCCAATAGAATACAGAAATAAAGTACCTCTCAGAGCGCGACATAATGATAGAAAATTCTACAGAAACTCAACGCTAAATCTCGTCAGTGAAACGGCCATCAAAGGAAACATGCCGTTGGACTAGTCAACAATGCCAACTCTTAAATTTAAAAATGAAAGCTCTCAGAAACTACTGTTCACAACCAAAATTTAAATACTTCCATCGACAGCCCCAATAATGGGGCAATGGGCAATAATGGGTTCACCCTCATTTTTTGAATTTCCCTCTCCTCGAACACTGGGCGCTGGTTCGAATTTTCTGTATGATCACCCTCGCAATA